>VWZW01003942.1:0-15959 GCA_013397115.1 Edolisoma coerulescens | reverse complement strand
ATTGCTAACACATTTTTCTCTATTCTTCTAGCTGCAGAGTACAGGCCAGGGTTTGCTTTCACATGGAGGAGCATCAAGTACACCTGGAATGGACTGCTCCAGCAGGGGAAAGAGCTCTGCTATTTGCCATGGACTCACCCAGACTGAAGTGGAAAAGGGTGAGGCTCCAGAACAGTTGCTATACATTGATAACATCATTGTGTGTGGCAACACAGCAGAGGGAGTTTTTGAGAAAAGGGAGAAGATAATCCAAATCCTCCTGATGGCCACTTCTGTCATAAAGCAAAGTAAGGTCAAGGCACTTGCCCAGGAAATTCAGTTTTTAGGAGTAAAATGGCATGATGGATATCATCAGATTCCCATGGGTATGTGGATGGAATCCTACATGGCAAGTCACAAAAGTTATTGAGGGACAAACTGGATCAAGTCAGATTGCAGAGCTGAAAGCTGTCCAGCTGGGTTTAGATATCACTGAATGAGAGAAATGGCCAGCGCTCTACCTGTACCCTGACTCATGGATGGTAGCAAATGCTCTGTGGGGGTGGCTAGACTGATGGAAAAAGACCAATTGCCAGCACAGAGATAAACCCACCTGGGCTGCTGAATTCTGGCAAGACATCACTACCCAGATAGAGAAGTTGGCTCTGTAAGTATGTCATGTAGACATACGTGTATGTCTTGTCACACCCAAGAGTCAGGCTACTGAAGAACACCACAACAACAGACATGTGGATTAACCTGCCAAGATTAAAATGTTTTAGGTAGATCTGGACTGGCAACATAAGGGTGATTTTCTTCTGGGTCGGTGGGCCCATGATGACTCATGTCATCAGTGAAGAGAGATTCAATATACAGATGGGCTTGTGATCAAAGGATGGACTTAACCATGAACACAATCTCCCAGGTTATCCATAACTGTGAGACGTGCTGCAGGCCAAGCAGACCCCTGTGGTATGGGGGACAATGGTCAAAATATAAATATGAGGAGGTCTGGCAAATTGATTGCGTCACACTCCTGCAAACCCACCAAGGCAAGTGCTACATTCTTAAAATGGTGGAAGCAACCATTGGATGGCTGGAGATGTACCCTGTGCCTCATACCACTGCCCAGACCACCATCTTGGGCTTTGAAAAGGAAGTCCTGTGGTGACATGACACTCCAGAAAAATTCGAGTAGGACAATGGGACTCATTTAAAAAATAGTCTCACAGACACCTATGCCAGACAGCATGGTATGGAGTGGGTGTATCATATTCTCTCTCATGCACCAGCTTCTGGGAAAATTAAATGATAAAATGGACTGTTCAAAAACCACATTCAAAGCAACGGGTAGTGGAACCTTCATATATTGGGATCTACATTTAGCAGAGGCCACCTAGTTAGTTTACACTAGAGGCTCTACTAACTGAGCTGGCTCTGCCCCATCAAAGCCTCCACATTCCAGAGAAGGGAATAAAGTCCCCATGGTTCATATGAGGAATATGTGTTAGGAAAGAGAGTTTGGATTAGTCCTGCCTCTAGGGCAAAGGCAGCGCCATCTGTGGGATTGTTTTTGCTCAAGGATCTGGGTGCACTTGGTGGGCAATGCCAAGGGACGTACTTCAAGGGGATTTGATTTTTGGGTAAGAACAGTCTGTAATGTTGAATTGTATAATATTGGTTGCTGAATGACACTGCCACTGTATGCCATAACCAACCATGGACAAGAACTGTGGNGGACAAGAACTGTGGGCTCCAGATACACCAGTTGTGAGCTCCTGATGCAGCTTGCAACCACCCAACAGCACACCAGCCCTCCTGCCCTGGAAGACACCTAGGATGGATAGAACCCACAGTCATGGACTAAATGAACTCAACAGACATCTTGGAGGGATGGCCATGAACTATAGAAATGATACCTGTGCTTGTATATACATCCATGCATACACACACACACACACACACACACATATACATAAATATATATATATGTATATAGTTGGAAAGTGTAGTATCTGAGCAAGACATACATGGTATAGAATAAGAGGTGGATAATGTCCTGGTTCCAGCCAGGACAGGGTTAATTTTTGTAGTAGCCAGAGTGGGCATGGCTATAACTTGGACACTATTCTATACCACCTCAAGTCATTGCTGGGAGTGGAGGGAAAAGAGTCTCTTTGTGGGAGAAGGGTTTCCTTCCAGCTGAGTAGGTGTGGCAGAGGGATTGATAGTGTTTGTTCATTCTGAGCTGGAGGGAATGGTCGGTGTAGAGTGGCTGTGGTTGGGCCAGGTTGGGCTCAGTGAGCTTTTTGCATGTGAATCACTCTCTCTCTTTTGTACACTTTTGTTTTTAGTATTGTTTCTGTTACTGTTTGTTTTCTTACCTCATTGCTGTTTCCAGTAAATTGTTATCTCAGCCTGTGATCTTTACCTTTTGTGCTTCCACTCCTCTCCAGCCCACCACAGGGGAGCAGGTAGGGCCAGGGAGGAGCAAAAGGCTCCTGGTTTTAGTGGGAGCACTAAATCAGAGAATACCATTCCTAAACCAGAACGCCTGCAACTACTTTATAAATGCACAGTAGGTGGACATACATATAAATGCCCATTATCTCAATGTTACAAAAGTCCTATGACCTGGATGCCCCCCTGATTAAATGGAATTAGACCTTAAAAGTCATTTGTTCAGTCATTCTTGTGCACAGACTGTGAACATAATATCTTTCCCATGTACCATAAGCAAAGCTTTATCTGTTGCAATGTACATGCAAATGCATGGATAATGGTGGTTCTGCTCTGAAAATTCAACTCACGGAAGTGACTGTTGAATTTTGGAGGGCCACTTCTCCCTTGTTTTCTAGCCTCTTTCAGAACACTGTATGAAAGAATTCAGGAAGAGAGAATTGGAGAGGAGTTTTTCTAGTTCCCAATTCTTCAAACTTACTCTAGAAGTCAGATCAAATTCTTTCTTTAGTAAAGAAATATCATTACTAGTAATTTTTGTACTTGGACCCTGTGCTGGGTTGCAGTGTATTCTATTACCATCTTTATGAGCTGTTGAAACCAGGTGAGGCGGTGTTCCTTGCCTCCTCCCTCCGGACTATCTTCTGTTAATGGGCCATCTAGTCTCACCGCATGACTGACAAAATTACATCATCCCATTGTGAGATGCTCCGCCCAGAGGGAGGAACCAAGCATTCCAAGCTGAGATTTCAAACACCACAGGCAGCATTTCCCACTGGATTCCCAGAGGACCAGAGATACATAGCCACCATTGGACCTTCCGAGGAAGACCAGACCCTTCTACACGATCACCGATTCAACAGAACCACATCCATCACTTCAGGAGGACTGCAGCCACCATTTTATCTAACTGCTACCGCCACCCTGACTAACAGGGTGACAGGTTGTATCCTGACTCTGTCAGTTTAAACCAGTGTTTTCTGCCTTTATTTTTAATTTTCCTATTAAATTCTTATTCTGACCTGGTGTCTCCCACTGGTTTGTTTTCAAACCAGCACAGACCCACAAGCTATACCAGTGCAAAGGATTTATTTTGAGAAAACGTCCTCAAGATTGCACCATCATAAAATCCCAGTGAAAGTTCACCAGTGATGCTAACAGAATTCAGCTCAGTGGAGACTGCAAGCAAATAGCAGAAGTTTCTCTAGATTTTTGGTCTAAAATATAAATGAATTACTATATTGATAATTTTTTAAAAGTGTAAGAGCCTACTACTTCTCTGTTGTTCTGCTCCAGTTGGATTAATCATGGGTACTTATTTATTCACAGGAATCTGCTGCTACTACTTCAATGTGCTCAGGGAGCAGATGTTATGAAAAAGTGGGTGGCTTTTTTTGTATTATCAGTTTTTGTAACAGGACCTACATGTGCATTAGAAAAGAAAACTGCCATAGAACTTTGCTTCCTAAAATTAACAAGAGAAGTTCAATTTCTAGTTTTAAAAACAGGTTTTAAACCTGTAAGGTTTTCATCTTTCATGCAGCCACATCCTTGGTACAATAAAGCTTCCTCTTGAAGTTATAACCAAAATTATAGAAAGGCTTTTTAATTTCCTTGAGGGCCAAACAAACAAACCCCAACTCCTCCCCACTGTTATTTTAAGAAAAAAAAATGTCTGTTTCTGAACATCTGCTTCAGGAATTGACTTTAAAAGATGGTTATGAGGGTTTTGGTATTTTACTATTTTTTTTCTGGATAAAGAATGCTCTTGTATAACTTTCTGGTAGGGATAAAAAGTGAGCTGAAAACTGTAATAAATATTATTGAAGCATGAAACCCTACATCTAGAGGTGATTTCACTACGAAGAATTATGCTTATTTGCTGTAAATGATGTGGATACTCTCAATTATGTAGAGGACTTAAGTGCAAGCAGAAAGAGAAACTGGACCTTAAGGATTGTTGTTTTTTTGTTGTTTTCAGAAATAGTGGTCAGGGATTAGATACGTGTCCCATCCTTGAGAGACGAGGATGCGCTTTGTTATGTGACACTGTTCTTTAATGACACATATTTACATTTAATGTAATAAAACCCCTACCATCACCAGAAAAATATTTTTTTTGTAATCGCCATTGTTATAAATAAATCGGGTAATTTGCGCTCAAATATGTAATATCAAAATGTATGTATAAAGTTAAGTTGTAACCAGTTTTAAAAACGGCCAGAGCCGGTTCCGAGAAGAATGCAGCTCTTACCGGGAGGGTATTTGCATCCGAAAAGAACAGGGCTTGTTCCAAAAAGAATGCAGTTTCTACCGGGAAGGTGTTTGCATCTGAAAAACAGGGCCACAGAGAGCAGATGGCCCATCAAGAAGGCATCCAGTGAGTTCCTGGAAATCTACATCTCCAAAGATGGGTTCCCGGTATAGCTGATTGACCATCCGAAGATCTCCTCCCAGCTCAGGTGTTAACGATCTGATCAGGAACTCAGATATGGACTAATCAAAAAACAGGATGTGCTTTGTCCACCTCAGTCCCACAAATAGCATGCTCCATGAATATGCTGAGTGGCAAAAATAATACCCAGGATCCGGACTTTGCAGAAAAACTGTATATAAACCAGCTGCCGAAAGCAGCCGGTGTGAACGGGGGAGGTCTGATGCGATAGAGGTCAGACCTGTGTTCACCCAGTTCCAGCCCTGGGCTTGGTTCTGTCTCCTTTTTGATCGTGGCTTTGCGTGTGCGATTTCTCGGACACGAAATAAATTTATGTTTGTTTTATTCTCGAATTAGGTGCATTCTTTTATATCACCATGAAGAAATCACAACATAGTTATTGTCTCACAAAAGACCACACAATCCACATATCCATCTCCTTACAGTTAACTTATTTCATTCAAGAAGGACAGCAGTATTTACCATTTGGGGAGGGCTGGAGAGAACAAGTGAATTTAACATATAGTGATGGGTAATAAGGCAGCAGACAATTGGACCAAAGCAGGAGAGTTGATACAATATAGGGTTGAATTTATACAGGCCCTTTTATCACTGGGGCTGAAGTGACACCAGGTCCCTTTTCCATGGTTAATGCAAAGCCATTAAGAGAACTGAGAAAACCCAGTGAGGACAGCACTGCTGGGACTCAGTCCTGAACTTCAAGCAAGGAAGAGGAGAGATCCTAATCTTTAAAAGGAGTATTGCCGTGATCTCATTTGTAGAATGGGTGTTTACAGTAGGCCAATGGTTGCTAACGCTTGTTTCATGGGCAATGAGTCTCTAATATTGTTAATTTCTCCCAAATTTTGCTTTCCATATATACAGACATACATGTGTGTGCACACATACAGATGTATGTATAGAGCAAAGAAATACCCAGCTCCAGAACCGTGACCCCATCAGGCAGTCTGTGAGTTCACACATCCCCATCCAAGGAAAGCTCTGATCAGTAAACTTCTGGCTGGAGAAGGCATTCATGAGAAGAAGAGCAACAGGAGAGTGCATTTACAGGAGGCAAAGAGAGATCACTGTGGGAAGCTGAAGGGTTATAAAGGAAGAGGGGGCATCATCCGCTAAAGACAATGCACGAAATGAGAAAAGGATAGATGGGCTAGAATAACTAAATTAAAGGATGTATGTAAAACCCATGGATGGTTTCAGGTTTTGAATATAAGCCACCCACTTTTAGCAGCTCTAATACTTCTTGAAGCACCTCCAGAAAGGACTGGTTATTGTTTGTCACTTCAGAACCTGAAACCCTCCATAGGTTTTTACACACATCTTTTAAGTTAGTTATTCCAGCCCATGTACCATTTTGTAGCATAACCTTACTGCCATCTACAGTATATACTGAGCAGAAAGCATGTTTCTGACAATATTGAACAATAAAGCAACACAAAAGCTGTGTTAGTCTGAGATGGGAAATTACACCTGTTATTGTGTAGTTATTTCTTGCCATGTGAGAGCCCTGCCAAGTCCTGTATTCAAACATGGGTATTTAAAGTCTTTAGCATACACAACTCCCTTTAACTGCCATGCCAGATTTAAATCCCTTCAATCCCAGATAAATCATATCTAACAACACTCACATAGAATAGCATTCTTCAAGCACCCACAAAAACTGAAAACTTCAGTCAAAAATTATTTCAAACTGTTGAATTATCATCTCAATAAATTATCTTGTTTTTTTTTTTTCCTCTGCTACTTTCTGCATATTCAAAGGCTGAATTACTAGATCTTATAGTTTCCTAAACTCCAAAAGTATAAAAACTTACCCAACACATCCTGAAGTATGGGCCTGTGGCTATCTCTCTAGGGTACGAATTATAAATATGTTTGAAGAGTGATGAGATTACAAAATAAAATTTAATTTGCAGTTGGGAAAAAACAAAGCTGATCAGAGGGCAAGCAATATCTCTGCTTTTACTCACTGTTAGGTAAATTTCTGAAGTGTTTTTATCATGCCCAACAAGGTTTATTCTCCCAATCAAATAAAAAGAAAAATAGCTTAAATGTGCATTGTAGAAGAATGGTTATGTTTTGTGTTTTTTAAAGTCTTTTCCCCATTAATATAAGTAGTTAAGAAACAAGAAGAAAGTTGTAACAGTCACATACTGCTGTAAAAACAATATTATGTCTTAATTACAGTAGTGTTTCAAGACTATAACTGAGTTAGGAATAGAGGTTTGTGAACAACAATATTCACAGAATTCAAAACTGTATCAGAGAGTAAAAATCTTAGTTTTTAATTAAGTTTCTCTAGTGCATACTGGGTGTTAAACTGCACACAGGTAGTATTGATTTTTAACAGTATTACTCTATTGACAAGGTTACTGACCACAGTACAAGCCAACAAGTAAAAAGAAAAGAGAGCAAAGTACTGACAAAGGGGTAAGAAATAAAATGTAAGAACCACTGAAGAAATCTCCCATGAAACTAGGCTTTGACAACATACTTCAGTGCATTAGTCACAAGCTGTCTTTCCTCTAGTATACAATTTCTTTATCTGCTGTAAGCAGTCATATCTGATGAACAGTCTGTATTTACGTAATGAATCTTTTACTGCCACATTGCTGATCTAGGCGGATGTCCCAAGCCATTCACAACTAACTTACACATCTCACTTTTTTTCGGTAAATGCTACCTGGGCACTTCTCCCTTCACATAAACAGTACCACAGCTAGAAAAATACATAGCTAATCATGGGTCAAAGCAGGGCCAGGAACCTCATCCCATTAAGACGCCATCAGTCGGCAGGGGAACAACACGCCCAATATCTGCAAAGCAGTGCTGTTGAGATTAGATGCATGGAATATTTCCCCATGGACAGATCGATCACTGGTTATAAAGTGCATTTCATTTTACTACCACCAAGAAGGCAGGTAAAAACACTTTGCACTTGGCCCTGGATAATTCTGGCAAGCCATCAGTTTCAAGAGGACGCAGTGTGTCCTTTCTCCCAATTAAAGGATGCTTGCCGCAGTACATAGGGGTCATGAACAGATATTTGTATCGGCTTTTCCACCAAGAACTGTCGAACTGTCAATCCTGGGTCACCATGTGAGGAAAAGGCATGTTTGGAAAGAAGCCATGTGTCTTGTCTACAGTTAAAGGAGAAAACGTGCATTTAGGAGGAAGCATGATAGAGTGACTAAAGTAAGCTCATGAGGACTCAGGAGGTCTGGCTTTGATTATTCAGTCTTTCACTTTTTTTTGAGAGGCAAATCCCTTAACTTTCTTGTAATGTAAGCCCTCATTTGCTCAATGAAACAAATACAAGAAAATGAATACATGTGATTCAAATATCGCCATTCCACAAGTGGCTCTACACACATATATAATACACACTTTGTACATATACACAATGTCATATATACTTACATAGCTGGGGAACTGAGGCAAAGAGAAGTTCAGCAGCTTGCTCAAAGATAAGTTCTCCTCTACAAACATTTTGTTTAGCTACTATGGAAGAATTTGATACCTACCATCTGTATCTGATCCCAAAGTATTGCAACTGATAGACATTGGTAGGGCACAAAAGAATTAGCAATGTACACAAAATAGCACTTAACTTTTAACTTACTTTAATCTAATCTGGCTAAGATTTCTTGAGATATTACTGCTGGTACATTGGGAGGAGATCTGTAGTGCTTCATAGATTTTAGAAGTAAATTTATTTCACATGCTGTAGTACTAAAATGGGCATAGTTTTTAAACACACATTTTATTAGGCAGTTACTTTGCAATTTTGAAATAATAAGATAAAATTCTTTTTCTGATAAGAACATTTGCAATTTATAAACTTACCCAAAGAGATAATTAAATAAACTATTATTTTAACCAAATGCTCTATACCTATCTGAAAGGCCAAATATCAAAAAACAGTCAGTAAGGCTAGGTACCTAGAAGTAGATGCACAATTCAGACTAGCAGCATGCATGGAAAAGATGCATTTAGATATGCAAAACAGTTAACTGCACATAGAGAGGGACAGCAGTACAGACAATCTAGTTTAATATATTAGTTTTTTTAATACAACATGCCTTGCCATTGTCAGTGATGCTAGAGTGTCACCCCACTCATCAATAGTTTGTTCCTCTAACCAATTCTTGTGCAACTTTTCTCCCAGGAGCTGTTCAGTTGGCTTCAATGGAGGTACTTAGTAATGTGGTGAGTAGAGCTGTTAGTTCTGTTATTTACCCTTGGAATATCTTTACCATGTAGGTACCATCTAGTTTGCATCAGACAAGACTCATTCATCTAGGCTGTGATTCATTTGTGCATACATAATATCTTTTGTTAAGGACTTAGTATTTACAGTACTTCAAAAATGAAGAGAATTCCAATGACTGGACTTATAAAGATCTTTCAGTGCTGAGTTAGGGTAATCTGAGTTTAATGAAAGCACAAACTTCTTGCATCTTGCAGGATAGCAACTATGTACAGTATCTTGCAAGACAGATGTCACAAGCATACTTATAAGTGTAATTAAAAAGAGAATTGTCCAACATTTAAACTTAGAAACACTTCCAAATAGTTTAAAAATTTTTACCTATTGCAAAATTTTACTATATAGTTTGTTTTTTAAAAAGTCATAGAATGAACACAACCATCAACAAAAGTTCATCTTTGATTATGGCTCTCAAAACAGAATCTCAACAAGGAATAGGACAGTAACTAAAGATATCATTGCTGTAAACACAATTAATTTAAGACATATCTCAATCCATATGTTCCATTTCCTCTCCAAAGAAAAGAAAGAAACACTACTGGAATATTTTTTGCTTTGTTTGAAAACCAGAGACTAAATATTAAAGACCACTTCTGGAATCAATAAAAAGTAGCTTTACAATCATACTTTGATATATTTGAACTGTCAAAAATATTTGAATGAAAGTTGTACCATGTTCACAATTATCAGAATAAGTCACTTTCATGGGTTAGCCAAACCAGAAGGAAATGGCTATGGCTGGAGTAAGTTATAATACAGGATTTCCCTGTGACACCAAGCCTAGAGACAGAATTCAGACTAGGTAAATCACATTTGTTCTGTTACTGGCATTTGGGTCTGAGAGATGCTAATGACTTCCAATAAATACACATATTGTGTTCTGGTAGTGGGAAACCTTGGTACTTATTTGCAATTTTTCAGTCTACACATGCATTCTTTTTCTGGTTTAGACTTCTGAAAATGATGGCTATATTTCCTCTTTTCTGAAAGACATTCTGAATCACAACCCTACCTCTCTCTTGCCAGTGGATTACATTTGTTTGCAGGGTGCCAGGATAAGAGCAACACAGCTGCAATGGCTGTGATGTTCTCAAAGTACTCTGGCATGCACAGCTCTCATTTGGAGGACACTGAGACCACAGAGAACACTCAGTCACAACATTATTGTTGCACATTTACATAGCTCATTTTATCAAGAAAGATAACAAAGGCATTTTACAAGTACTGGACACATACCACCACTGAAATGTTGCCAATCTTTCTCTTGAGAGTAGTGAACAAATATTACATGGCAGCCAGCAAGCTCACTGGTGAAGGCAGTGTTTTGGCTACAACAGCAGCATTAACCATTTAATTGTGTAAGAACAAATAAAAGATGACAAAACTCAATCTTCCTGCAACATCCAGTCAGAATTCAAAAGGCAGAGCAATTCATTAGAGTAATCTACTGTAGAAAACCCAAAGTTTGAGTCACTGTTGCAAGAATACAAACCCTTTTGGTCTCAGGAAGCCAAGGGTCTACAAACACTTTGTGGTTTTTGCCTTGGTTCAGGAAAAGGAAACAATATAACAAGTTTTGATTGTTCTGTATGAAAATAAGCACACTTCAGATGATCCACTCAACTTCTGCCTGGTGAAAACTTCATTATTTGTACAGACAGCCAACCACTTCCATTGTCCCATTTCCTCCTCAAGGTTTCCTAGATATTATACAAAATTAAGATCTATCCATGTTTGGGAGATAATACAGGCTTGGTCTTGAATCACAGAAGTTAATTATCACCTGACTGCACTTTTAACACTTGTAAAAGGGTAATATTGAAAAAAACTTATTCTATGTCTACTGAACCTAGAGTCTGTACCAAAAAAGTAGTACCCTGAGAAGCCTACATGTGAGATAGCAAGTACAACTTACTTAAAGCAACTAGATAATTGGGCAACAAAAGCAGTAAAATTGAAAGTTTATCAGAAAAACTGTAGAGAATGCAATGCTTTGAGGACTACAGAAAGACGAATTTCAGAGAACCCAAATAAAGTCACAGTTTTTATGGACAGACAGAACAGGTATGGGCTATTACGTTCCTAATTAATTTTTGGCTTCACCATAGTACATAATGGTTTATTCTTGGAATTATACGTAAAGAAAGGAAGAAGCACGTAAACTCTTAACAGACACAACAACTTTCACCAAAGATATTAAATGCCATTCAGTTTCAATAGGTTTCTCTGTCCCCACCTCTAAAAACAACATTCGAAGTTATATAGCTATTACAACCAGCTGGGGGACTTTTTTTTAAAATTGAAATGTACTCTTACTGGAAAGATTATATATATAAATAGAGTGTGGGGAGAGAGAGAGACAGAGATAGAGATAGGAAATGTATATGTGTATGTGTATGTGTATGTGTATGTGTATGTATATGTATATGTATATGTATATGTATATGTATATGTATATGCATATGCATATGCATATGCATATGTATATGCATATGTGTGCATACATATATGTATATGTACATATATATAAATGTATACTTTGGTCACAACACCCCATGCATCACTACAAGATGGGGACAGAGTGACTGGAAAGCTGCCCAGGGGGAAAGGACCTGGGGGTTGTGGTCAACAGCCAGCTGAATATGAGCCAGCAGCATGCCCATGTGGTCAAGAAGGCAAATGGCATCCTGGCCTGTATCAGCAATAGTGTGGCCAGCAGGACCACGGCAGTGATTGTCCCCCTGTACTCAGCACTGGTGAGGCTGCACCTTGACTGCTGTGTCCAGTTTTCAGCCATTCACTTCAAGAAAGACATTGAGATGCTGGCACAAGTCATGAGAAGGGACAATGAAACTGATGAAGGGTCTATGGAATAAATCATAAAACGAGTAGATGATGGAGCTAGGGTTGTTCAGCCTGGAAAAAAGAAGGGCCAGGGGAGACCTTACTGATCTCTACTACTATCCGAAAGTAGGCTGTAGCAAGGTGGGAGTCACCTATCTCTCTCAGGAAATTGTGACAGGACGAGAGGAAAAAGCCTCAAGCTGTGCCAGGGAAGGTTTCGGTTGGACATCAGGAAGAATTTCTTCACTGAAACAGTGGTTAAGCATTGGAATGGGCTGCCCAGGGAGGTAGAGTCACTATCTCTGGTAGTGTTCAAGAAATGACTGGATATAGCACTTAGTACCATTGGTCTAGTTGACAAGGTAGTGATTGGTCAAAGGTTGGACTCAATGATCTTGGACGTCTTTTTCAACCTTGATTCTATGATTATGTATATATATGTGTGTGTGTGTGTACGTATGTATGTATAATAGCCACACTACTCCCCTACACTGAAATCCAAAGACGTTTTGTGCTGTAACTGTATTTCCCTGTGCACCTCAGGAGGAAAGTGTGGTGTTGTTTTGTTTATGTGGTTATTTTTTTAAATCATTTTTATTTCATTGCAGAGCTACTATTCCAAAACCTGGCCACCAGGAAAGGAGGTTGGTATGATGCAGTAGTTACGCACTGCCATCTGGGCTGTAAATGAAAGGGAGAGAAAATGGTTTGGGGCTTGTAACACAGAATACAGAGCAACCACTGGCAAAGATTAGGTGCAGAGTTTAGGAGAATTTTTTTTTCTTTCACTGGAACATGATGAGCTGTGTGTTTTGGCCCATTTAAAAAGACTTAATGTTTGAGGTAAGAGAAAGCGTCTCCTTCCAAAAAAGGGGAAAACTTCTTTTGTTTTGCTACATAGATGAATTTCAAATTAGCTTTAGCCTTGGTTAGCTTCAGATACCTTCTGAATGCTGAAACAATATGTGAGGCAATGGCAATTACTCTGTGTAGGGGACTACAAGTGTTCTTTCAAAGACGCTTGTGCAGTCACAAGTTATTTCTCCTAAAAACTAAAAAAAAAAAGTCTTCAAACACTCATTTTAAGACAAAAGGCAAAAATGTACTGTGTAGCACACACTGAAGAGCAGGTACCCTCTGGCTAGTCAAAAAACAACATATGTGAGTGTTATTCTCCGTGTCCTCCTCTCTGCAATCCTCTCAAAACCCACAAAGAAGAGGTTCTTATTACATAAGGGACACCTAGAGACCAATTCTTTGACACAGGAATCCAGAAAGCAGTGCTAGAAATCTCATTTTAGACAAGTCAGAGCTTGGATACGACAGGGACAGGATCAGCTCAGAGAGCTGCTTAATATCAAGATTAGTAAGTTTTGATAAAAGTCCATCTCCTGTGTTAAACATACCACAGAGAAACAAAATAATGTTGCTGCAACGAATATAAATTAATATAAAATCTTTGTTTTGAAAATCACTTCCACGACTGGCTCCATGGATCACTCAGCTGCCCAAATGTCCAGCCTGGTGCTCACTTACACATTCCCTCTTTGATAACTTTTTCTTTCTGTGCACTTAATCTAAAATGATATGGATTAAATAATTCACTTCACAAGTCAAGCCAGTTCAAACATAGAAATTTCAATCCAAAACATTGCAAAGCACTACTATCATTAATAGAATATTTATTGTGTTATAATATATCATGCTTCGGTTTTGCATTTGCATGGTGTATACCTGGTCTACATGTGCATAAATGCACTATGCCCGAAGGAGACTTTGTCCTCACACATTGCTGCAGTCCTGACACCTGAGGGAAGTGTGTTGGGGACAGCACTCACCAAAATAAACCAGCCATCACTGCCTTTCCCTCCTGAATTGTTGCCAGTGCTTGTGAAACCACAGGCCTGTCTAGCAGTCGGTAGCTGGCCTGAAGAAAAGCAACCTCCTCCCCTGCTCCACTTTCCACAAGCATCTGGAGGCCACCAAAGGGTGGCCTCTCCACATAAAAAAGCAAAATGTATTGCTGTGGGCAACAGCATGAGAGCTCCTCCTGCTCTTCCTGCTCCTCCTGCACATAGGCAGGAGGCATGAGTGTGGAGAGTGAGCTATGCTGCAGAGAATCTGGCAAGTATGAGAGCATGTCCCCACAGATGCCTGCACGAAGTTATCCAGAGTAGATGAACAAGATACAAAAAGCCACAAGTTGGGCTGTCCAACAAAATAGGCAAAAATCCTTGCCAGTCTGCCTTATGCATGGTATCTTGTGGAAGTCAGGGAAAAGCTGCTCACCCCCTCTGAATCTGTATGCTCTTAAACCAGAGGAAGCGCAATGTCTACATTAAATATGAAAATAAACAGAGAAGCAAAGCCACTCAAAAACTGATCAACCTCATGCTAAAAAGCTTTATATGTGTGTATAAACACGGCTGTGATCTTGCACATGAATAAATAAGCTTTTATTTGAAGTGAAACAACCAAACATTTAACATCACTTCCATTGACACAAACCCCCTAAACTGTGCAATTTTAGACGTACAAATAATGAAATAATTACCATACTCATCTTAGTAGGATGCACAGTAAACTTATTCAAAAAGAATTTTGTGCTGGAATGTCCCTGAGATCTCACTCCTGCTAATGCTATTAATTCTAGCAGTGTGTAATGTGAAATATTTACATGTATTCTAGTATTCTTCTACAACTTTAAGGAACTGTTTACTCCATTTGCAAAACATCAGCATGTTTGAGGATTTGTCCATTGTGTTGCACCACTTGTGGTGTAGTTGTGCACACAGCAAGAGTGTACTTTCCACACAGGGCTGAGATACAGGCGCTGCCAGCACACTGCACTGCTGCCAGTGCTCAGTTCTGTGACAATGACTTTGCTCCAGCTCCTGCTCTTTTCTGTGTAAACAGCTGCCTTCCAGCATCGCAGTTTAGCTCTAATTAATTTCTTAATAAAAGTATAATTTATTTTATAATCTAGTCCTAAAATTCGGGTAAATTCTTGTTCTCACTGACAGTTCTAGGATATCCAGATCTCCATCTAGTTAAAATCTGTTCTTTCATTCCACATTTAAAAACTAAATTCTAATATAATGTTGGGATTTTTTTTTACTTCCTCCCACACAAAATTTAGGAATAACTGTAGGATGTACTTGGCCAATTTTGTCTAAAAAATATTTACAATGAGAAAATTAATATTCCTCTGTAGGACTGCAACTTTCCCATGTCAGTTTTATCTCAATTTTAATATTGCCTTAATTTTAATAAATACAGTAACTAGTGAGTGCACAGTTATATATTTATGTTTCAAACTAAGATAAAATACTGGCTGATAGCAGCTACACAGTTTTAATCACTTTTCTCTAAAACAAAACCTTCAATTATTGGATCCTTTAGTAATCATGCAAATCTGTGCATAAACCACTGGAACTCATCTGGCAAAGCCTGACTGTCATCTCTGACTCTGGGCAATGCATTTCAACTTCCTTTGCGTCAGCACACATGCATGCAAAAACGGCTATGTAACCCTAGTTACAGCTATTTGTTCTTGTTACTTGGAATTTCTCTCAAAGCTTTCATGCAACAAAATGGCAGTTTTGTCACATGTACTGAATGATCCCTATAAAATTTAAAAGAGCTCAAAGTATCAAGATTAACCCAGGAAGCAAAGACTGTATTAACTCTAGTGGAGACCAAGAACTGAACTTGTGCAAGTTTTACCTGAAGACTCACAGGGTGGTATTTCTCTTATCTTGCACATTTTCAAACAGTTCATCTCATGCCTTTTTATGATAGGAAACGAGTAATATGAAATCAATCATATAGGTATCAGCAACAATAACTCCTTTATCAAAACTGTGTGTCATTGAGACATAAACCCTGGGCCTCTTCCAATCTCAGATTTTTCCATTCTCATGTGTTCGAGAATGGCTTGACATTACAGAC
>VWZW01003938.1:456727-519703 GCA_013397115.1 Edolisoma coerulescens | reverse complement strand
GCTGTGCTGGGCTGGGCTGGGGCTGTGCTGGGGAGGGTCAGTGCTCTCAGTGCAAATTTCTGCAGAAATCTCTCCTGTCTTTGCCAGGGTGAGGGGAGTGGGGAGGGGACTCACCCGCAATGCAGCAGTAACTTCTCATTGTGAGACACAGCCTGGAGTCACAGGGACCGCTGAGAGGATGGAGTATCACTTCTGGTATCTGTTGATGTCAGGAGAAGGGGCAGAATGTAACCCTGGGTTAGATTAAGTCCAACTAGTAGCTTGATGAGCATCTTAGGCTCTGAGATTCACTTTGGTTGTAATTTTTATTCTTTGCATTGATTAAGGGTGGTTCTTCATAGGGTTGTGTTCCCATGAGTAGTGCCTACCTTGAATCCTTTAATATCTTTGAATTTCATAGTTTATGTCATTGCAAAATTATCTGGTGACATCTCTCTATTTTCCCCTTAGTAACAGTGGTCATTTTTGTTTCTTATTGACAACTATATTTTCTTACCTTTTTTTTTTTATTGTTCTTGAACTTGATGGGCTTGGCAAGGCCTTAAACAGACTTCTGTTGTGTGGTTTCCCAACTTCACACTCTTAAATACTCTTCACAAAGACAGGTGTCCATTTAATTCTGATCTGCTTTTCTAACAGAAGTTGTCACCCAAGTTCTCAATAATCTTGTGGTTTTCCCCTGCTGCCTTCTGGTTTGGTTGTTCTGTTCTTTGCAATAATCACAAGAAACTCTCAGGGGGAAAAACCAACTCATGTCCCTGTAAGTGATCCCAGGGAATGGACAAGGGCTGGTGAGGAGCATCTGCTCCTGCTTCACCTGCTGCACAAAAAGGTTGCCAGAAACCCAGTTCCAGCACTGGTTTTGAACTGTTTCTAGCATTTCTTTTGCTGATAATGGTCCTTTCAGCAAGGGATGCAGTCTTGACAGTGTGATGCATGGGAAATGAACTCTGTATTTTGGGCTGTGTTCTTGGTTGATATAAATGAGTCCCAGGAGAGCTCAGCTGATTTACACCAGCTGAACACTCACCTGTTCAAGGAAAGCCACCAGGGAGTCTGGGGAGCAGATCAGCTCAAGTGAGTGACATCCATCCCCACATCCTGAGGGTTTCAAAGCCCGTACAGGGATGTGTTCCTGAATGGGATTTGTCAGGAGCAGACAGATGGCAACATGGGATTGATCAAGTGCAAAAGCCCCACAAAACACTGTCAAGTTCCTGAAGCAAGAGAACAGGGGAAATAGAAAGGCACTTAAATTGTAATAACTATAGCAGATAGTTGCACCATTTCCAGAGAGAAATGAAATTAGCATTGATGGTGCAGTTTAATAAGGAGAGAGAACGTTGTGGTCTGTATCACGATCACTTGGTTTTGGTTCTGTTGTGATTCTTGTGTCTGGGCAGAGGGGGACCCAGGTATCTGACCTCAGCCTGCAGTGTGGTTTGCTTCAACCCAGTGACTGTACTCAAGAATGAGGTGAATTTTCTCCGTGGGGGGATCAGTGGTGTAGAACAAATCTGCAGAGAACAGATATCTGTGGTTGGCTGCCAGAGTTTATGGATGGTTTGTGGCATCTATCAGTTAGAGCAAAAGGGAGATCTTTAATGGCAAAAGCTCCTCGGGGACAAGGCAGCAACTCAGCTAAGCAAAGGAAAGATAAACTATTAAATTAAATATGTAATTTTCTACGTGTGTTATAGGAGCACACCCAAAGTCCTGGCCTGCAGGGAGGGGAAGTGACCACGTCACGTCTCCATATCACAGAACACCACATCTGAAATGGTTTCTTTCCTGCAGCCAGTTTCCTCCCAAAGTCCATGGGTGTGGTGTGGCTGCACCTCCCAAGCTGAGCCCACCCTCAAAATTCTATTTGGAGGGACCTTGTTAGGAGCTATTTGAAGGCACAGCCCTTGGTGCTCAAGCATCCTTTCCAAATGAAAAGCCAGGGTTTGATTCATCCCTCTCACACCAGCGTCACGCTGCTGCAAGATGACTTAAACGGTGTTATGGCACTGCTGTCTTACGTAACCACACCATGAATCATTTTGTATTTTAGGGTGGCTTTGCTTTTATCTTATTTTTCCTTCTGTGAACCACCACATCTTTCAGATGACCACCACATATGCCACACTTGGGTTTTTCAGGTTTCATATCCTATGAATTCCGTGTGTTGTTTTGTTGTCTGGAACAAAAGAGCAAAAACCATTTTAAGGATCTGTTTGTCAGACACGCAGTCCTGGAGCTATTGCTTTCTCATTAAAGTGATGGTGATGTGACAGAGGAGGCTCTCAGCGATTCAGAGCAGCAGCTGAGTGAAGTTCCTGGAGGGGAAGGCGTGTGGAGGTGAAGGGAATTGGATGTTCTGCCTGGATTCTGCATGGGCTGGAACAACCCAAAATACAGCACGTTTGAAAAACAGCCTGTGAACCTCCAGCCATGTATCTTCCTGAACCCTCACGTTAGAGTTTTTCAGATCATGTAATGGCTGCCAGTGCAATGCACACTTTTCCTCTAGAACATTTCAATGCAGGTGATTTTGTGCTGTTTATCCTGGATATGTTGTCAGAAAGAGTAAAATTGAATATGTGCTGCTCACTGCATGGTTCTGGCCAGTCTCAGGAGCAGTGCAGCTCAGCTTGGAAAGAGGGTTGGTTTCCCATCTTGTCTCCTTCTGGGTTCCTGTTTTACCAAAGTATTCCATTTTCCAGTGTCAGAGGCAGTTCCCTGCAGCCTCTCCCAGGCTGAGGGAGCCTCTGCCCAAGGGTGGTCCTTTGCCCTGAGCTCGTGTGACAGGGCCAAGTCTGTCCAGCCCCCACGCAGCCTTCCAGCTCATCTACTGCAGTCCAGGGCACTCAGACTTCTGTAGGAGGGCTGTTAGGAAAGGGTGTTTCTGCTGGCTTTGTTAACTATTCTAGGATGTCCAGTATTTTTGATTTAATATTGCTGCTGTACATGGCTTAATTTTGCCATTTCTCGTCTGACATCACTTGGTGCAGAGTTAGCAGGGGTTTAAGGAGCACTTTGGTGTAACACCCTGTGCAGAGTTGTGCATATAATTTACCCTAAGAGAGCATTCAGCTAATGTTGTCCCCTGTATGTAAAATAAACTGTGAAATATAAGTTTGGTACCTGCACTGAAAGTAAATATTGTGTGAAGCATGCACGTTGATTATAGCCAAGAGAACTGAAATGTGATTAAATTCTCAGAGTGATTCAAAAATTGGTTTTGGTGAGTTGGAGAGAAGAGAAGTTTGTGCATATTTTAATACTGAGCAGTGTAGTGGAGACCTGCTGTAGCTAATGGGAGTGGCTGGGGCATTTAGAATACTTGCTGGCAAAGAGCATTTTTCCACCTCAGGGAAATAGCACAAACCCAGAGACAGGGGAAATAATCAAAAGCTTCATCTGGTTAAATTTGCATGTTAGTATAGATCCTTTTTTACCATGAATGCAGACTATGCCTTAATGCAGTGGATTCTCTTCAGTGGCAGGGTCTGAGGGGCAGGTCCACGTTTCTCTTTCCATCACAGCACCTTGCTCCGTGCTGGGTGAGTGTTCAGCACCCCCGCAGCGAGGAGGATGCTCTGACCTCTGGGCTGGCAGCCCTGGCTGCTGCTGCTGCCCCTCAGCGAGGGTGGCAGCGGGCAGGGCAGGTGTGGGGTCAGCGTGGGGACAGGAGCGTGCCCTGAGGGGGTTCCCAGGTGCTGTAGGACCAGCCTGAGCTGATAAATGTTCCGTGGCACCCTCAGCCAGGGACCCTGCTGCGGGCGCTGCCTGCAGCCCGGCGCGGGGCTGCGCGCCTGGGGCTCAGTCCCACCGCAGAGCAGCAGCACGGAGCTGGGCTCTGGCTGCTGCCCGGCACAGGGGAGGCTTGGTGGGTCTCAGTGCAGCACCACAGGCTCCTGATACTCCTGCCCAGGCTCCCTGGCTCAGCCTCCAACCAGGGTGTCTGACTGGGACGTTTGGGGCTGGCAGTGCGCTGAGCTGTGCTGGCGGTGTAGCTGCAGACCCTGCTGCTCACAGGCTTGTCCCCAGCTGCTGAAGGGACCCGCAGCCTTGGCTGAGCTCCCTGGGCCTGCCCGGCCCCGCTCTGGGGCGTGGGACACTCCTGGGGTCGGGTCCCTGAGCAAACAGTGGTTCCCTGCAGCAGGAGGAGAGACCTGTGCTGGTCCCAGTGATGTGTTGCTGCTGCGAGGGGGTGGAGGATGGTGCTGTGCCCTTCGGGGGCTTGTCTCAGGTGGGACCTGTGTGGTTCCAGATGCCTGGGGACAGTCTGCCTGCTGTCTCCAGCAGGGAAATGCAGACGGCAGAATCCTCCCATGGGGGAATTATTAGGAGATCCAGCAAGCTGAAGGGCTTGAAGCTGTTACTCTGCTTTTCTCCCCAAGTCACCCCCGAGGCGTGTGAGATGCGGAGATGCCGCTGTGCTCCCGTCCCTCAGGCGGGCGCTGGGAGCTGAGCACACTCAGCACCCGCTCGGCCGAGGCTCCCTGAGAGCAGCCCGGGCCTGGCAGGGTGATGCTCCAGGGCTGGAACTGCACTGATCCTGGCAGACCTGCAGCAGGACTCCTGGGCAAGGCTCTCCTGACAGAGCTGCTGGTAAAAACCAACAGGGGAGTTGCTGTTTGTGCAAGAGCAGCTTAAATGTCCTGTGAGATACATAATATACGTGCAAGGCAGATAAAAGACTAAAAGTGCATCCTCTTCCTTTGTTGGTCATTTGCTGATCAATGCCAGAGTCCTTGGGTGAAAAGGCAGAAAGTTTTTATAAGCTCAGAGCAGAAGTTTGGGACTCAGCAAGCTCAGAAATGTGGCTGAAGTGGCAACGTAGCTCTTAACACCCAGTTTTTCAGTCCATTGCACTGCTCACTGGGGTCACAGTGACACAAAACTGCCACGATGACAAAAAAAAGCCTTGGCAGCATTTGGAGTTGGACTCAAGTCTGGGAGCTTCGCACCTTGGATCACACCGATTACTTTGAACAGCGGGTCTTGGCCCTGCACCAGCAAACGAGGAATACTGAATTCCAGGGCTTCCAGCTACTCACAGCTCCTCACTGTCACATTGCAGAACGTGTTTGGCAAGGAGAGTGGTGAGCAGATAAGGACTGGAGCAGACAGTGTGAGTCGCAGAGTGCGAGAGGAGCAGTGCCAGGTTCTGGGCGTGGCTCCCTGGGTCTCTGTGCTCAGATCACCAGGTGATGGGTTGCCTTGCTATGATCCAGCAGAGCCAGGGAGAAATGTGCTGCTTTTCTCTCCTAAATTTGGTGTAGGTGCTACACCTCGGGACCAGCAGCGTAGGTGCCTGTGGGGTGTAGAGGTCCATGCACACCAGGCATGTGTGCCTGCCTCTTGTAGAGCTGGGCTCAGTGCACCAGGAAAATATGTATGTTAGTATTTATGTGGATTTTTGAGGTGTTGATTATTTTTCCTGATATGTGTCTTCAAGTTCAGAAGCAAGATCTCGCTCCGCACTGACTCTGTTTCTTCAGAATGTGACTTAATTAAAAGAAAATACCTTTGTGAAACCTTGGAGTCTTTCCTGCACCTGCCTTTCCTTCTGAGAGCTGTCTGCCTCCTCTGGGGAGCCCAGGCAGGCTTCCCCTCCCTCTCGTGCTGCAGGTTGAGCTAATGAGCAGCTCCTGTCACAGTGACTCAGCAGAGCCCCTGCCTCGAGCTGCCGACGAGGTGGCTCAGCCCGAGGGGCTCGCAGCCTGTCTGAGGGTGAGCATCCACAGCAGGATGCTGGAGCAGCCAGAGACAGTCTCCCAGGGCTCCCCAAACCAACAGGAGTGGGCTGGCACCGGAAAACAAACTCAGAAGTAGAGCAGGAACTAGCCCAGGCTGACACTGAAATGCAAGGGCTCATCACGTTTATTAAATTTACAGAAAGTGTTTTCCACGCAGCTCGTTGTTCAGCTGGGGACTCTCTGCTGTGGGAGCCCAAGGATCCCATATTTGTCTGGGTTCCAATATCATTTAGGTAAATTCCTGAAACAAAAATGCTGCAAAGCACAATGACATTATGTTTGGCTTGGAAGTACCTGGAAATTACCACTCACCAGAGGCCAGGGAAGTGTGGATAGGAAAATAAAGACTTCCTTTTTCCTATACTCTCCCATAGGCACCTGCAGTTAGCCAGGGAGAAGAGAAAGATGTGCCCTGACTGGTCAGTGCTGGTGCTGCATCCTGTTGATGTTTTGTTTGTGGGTTGCTTTTCTGGAGGCTGTTGCTGCTCTGATGAGAAATCCCCCGAAGTGTGAAACCTGGTTACAGATTCATGGGAAAAAGAGGTGGTGATGAGAGCATGGAGCAGGGGTGAGGATGGGCTGCAGGAAGAGCTGGGTGAGGAGAGGGAAGTGTGCCTGCTGCTGTGTGTGCCTGTGCTGCAGGACAGCCCGCGGAGCTCCGGCTGTTGCAGCAGTGCCAGGACAAACAATTCTCCAGTTCTTGTGCTAAAAGTAAGCAAAGGGCAGCCCAGTTCCCCAGAACTGGTACCCATCAATCCAGGCTGTCCCCATCAACTGTCTGCCATGTGGGGGAATTGGGAGTGAATTTATTAAACACTTCTTTGTGCCTTTTTATCTTCGTGTAGCCCTGCAGTTACAAGAGTGCTAAGAGGAGCTGAAGTCAGTTCTGTTCTACTTGGCAGCCTCCAGAGAGATGTTTACTGCTCCTGGCCATTCACATCCTTGCAAGCCTACTAAAAGCATCTTCTGCATGCAGAACTTTAATTGCAAGGGATGAGGTGCAAAAACTGAGAATCCATCTTGACTATAAAAGTTCACCTTGTCAGTCAAAAGGCTTCTTTTGAAAAGGGTACTGAGAAAAACTGATGGGGAGCCAGTGGGGAAGAAAAAGGAGTCATTACGCCCAAGATTCAGAGTTTTATGGTTGCTCTTGGGAACTGCAGCACAACTGGAGGAGGTTTCCAAAGGTAACTCTGTTACTTCAGTCACAGTCTGAATGCCATCCTCTTGGCATGACTGCTGAGTGCTGGAACCAGAGACCCCTGTGTGAATCCTAGAAAGCAGGATAAACCTTTTGTGTGGCACAGAAGCTACTCAGGAACAAAGGAAATGGAAAAGTTGTCATATTTAAATAACGCCCTTGAAGCTTTGGTTTCAGAAACTAACTTCTCCATAGATAAGGCAGTTCTCAGAGTTAGACCTGCTGAGTTCCTGGATGGAAAATATAAAAAGGGTCTGGGAAAGGAAAAAGTCTGTTGAATAAAAATTGTATCAAGAAACTTGCATTTCCATACTGAACTGCTTTGATTAGGCAATCTAGGATTAACAAAGGAATCCAAAATTTAGAATGGATTAGGGAGTCTTTGGAAATAATGCCTATAGAATAGCTTTTACCAGCAAATGGGATGGTCTAAATAATTGAACTGATAAGGCCTTTCATATTTTACGTTCTGCTGATGCTACAGGTGCCATCACGTTGTTTTTCATTTTTGTAATTTTACCCAAACAGCTCTGAATATTGAGCAGTACGGTTCTTCTAAAATGAAATCCACTGGGGAGCTAAGCAAAACAGGCATGATAATTGGTGAAGTATAGTTCTGTTTATTTAAAGCCTCAGGAGGTATCTAAAAACCAGAGAGCTCGTTTCAGAATCACAGCACAAGACGCTCTCTGCTTTATCAAGCAGTCCTCTCCTTTCCTTACTCTGATTACTTTGAATGCACATAAATAAAGGATCAATTTAGACCCTCCATCCTCATCCCCAGAGCATTTTCAGATGTTAAAAAATCCTGTTGTGAGATAGCAGTGTTCCTCTTGAACCCAAGTATTGGTGGGACGTTGCATTTGAGCTGACTGTGAGTGGGCAAACCTCAGAAGATTGGTGAGCACGTTTCCTCGAATGGCAGCTCCAGAACTTCATGTTTTAACCTAATGGGTTTAGGGAACTGCAAAGAGTGGGCTGCTCCTCACCCTGCCAGTACTCCTGTCCTCCAACTAAACTGGAAGACAGTATTTTTAAAACGAGGATATCTGGTGGAGCTGGTACATAAATTAGAAGCAGAGTTTGATAAACATGAAGGTTTCAGCTCAGATTTCAGGCAAAAGTTCACTTCAATTCTCATTCGGCTCTCGTCGTTTCACACCAGTGTGCTCAGACCTGGCGGAGCATCTGCTGCCAGCTGAGCCAGATTGACACTGACAGAAGGCAGAGTAAGCTCAGAGTAAATCCGTGGAAGATCTGAAACAGAACCAAAAGCATAAGAAATTCTGGTAAGTGAAATAGACACAGTTTGAAGTGCAGATCTGTTCCCTTCACCTGATAAAATAAGAGTTTAATGGGCTTGATACTGCAAATCCTTTCTCATGTAAGTAATTCTTACTCAAGCAGTTTCTTTGACTGCCAGCCAGAGGGAGAATTAATTTATCTGAGTAAAATTTTCAGGATCTGGACAAGACAGTCATTGATTTACAATATGAAATTTCTGTGCCGTTAAAAAATGAACAGAACATTTGGGAGGCCTGTGAAGCCGAATGACTGAAACAAGTGCCTGCTTGCCTGGAGGCAGGCTCCAAGGCCTGGGGCAGTCATGAGGAACAGGGAGAGCAGCAGACCTCCGGCTGCCCAGAGGGTTGGTGTGGTGTCACGGGCAAGAGTTGAGCCCTTGGCCTGGAGCCCTCTGGAGCTGCATGCCCAGGGCTTCGTTTGGAGCCACGCAGGAGCTGGGCTGGTGCTTTCCTACGGAACAGCCCGGCACAAGCAGAGCCAGGTGTTGTTCTGTTCGCAAATAATCCCTCTCTTCAAATGCCGTATACTGTTGGACATTTACTTCTAGGAGCTGAAGTTTTTTGGCATCCCTCTGTGACAATCTCTGGCTGTGCCGGTGCGGGGGAGCGCTGGCAGAGGCTCCTCCCGCGCTGCTCTCTCGGCTCCGGGAGCGCTGGTAAGGGGCAGCAGCCGGCACAGCCGCTCCGAGCTGGCACCCCTGCGGGAAGGCAGTGCACGCCTGGTGCCACGGCTGAGCAGGGATCACGTTTGTGTCACCAGCCTTGGGAGCCGGGGAGCTGCAGCCAGCATCACTCACCTATTTTTGAAAATCTTGACTTTAATTTATGCTTTAGCTGCCTCTGCGTGAAACGAAGATTTAATGTGTGTTCTAGACAGAGAGACTTGGAACTTGCACCATGGGCAGCAGAGTTCAGCACAGACTTCCTTGGGCTTTTTCTTGGTGAAATTATTGCAGCTGTGGTAGGAAAGACCTGAAAGAGCTTTATGCAAATTGTTGATTTCCACCACATTAGTTAATTGTTTTCCAAATTTGCATTTCTAATCTGTGAGATGCCAGAAAACACCTGTACTCTCTGAGTGATGCACTAACAGTTTGTATTTCCTTTAATTATACTTGTAGGAACAGTACCAGAAGGGCAAGCATTTCTTATAAATAACTTGTAGCTCTTGCAACTAAACAAAATCTTTTCTTCACATTTATGTCCAGCAGCCATGGCAGGGAGAGAATATTCCTTACCAATGAGCCAGTGGCCGTTGCACTGATGATTTATTTCTCTTCCTGAGCAGCACTGACCTGAAGCAGTACAAGGCCCTGTTTGTTCACCAGCTCTACCACCATGGCCAGGCAGGGCTGTCTTTGGAGGCCTTACTGCGATTTCCCCTCCGTGAATCCTTGAGGATCTTGAATTTCCAGCTGAGGAGGCAGTCTTGGTCTGCAAGTGGCTTGCGAATATCTGTACGAAGGAAATCAACCTCCTTTTGTGCTGTTAGGAGAGAAGATGAGTACAGTCATCCTGGCTTGGCCATGAATCATCTGATGAATCTGATGAAGCTTCATTTGCTACCCAAAGCAAACCCTTGCAGCCCTTTATTTTATTATCACAGGACTGACAGTAAAAGAAGACAAGTTCTCTTTTTCCCTCTCATTTAATACCAGGCTTTCTGTTGTTGAGCTGTTTTGTTTCCCTCTGGCTCTGACAGTGTTCTAAACATCAGTTGCTTCTCTTATGAAACAACTGGAGTTAATGTGGGTGATTGTGATAGTTACGGCCTTTTCTTTCTGATACAGCAATTATTCAATCTGTAGGTTTTTGCTGAGTCAAGCAGTGTTGGTAAAATTAGGTTGTCATTGGGCTGGTGCCTCTGGAGCCAGTTTGCTGCCGTGAGGCCAAACCCAAACATCTCTGCTCTTGCTCACGGCGAGGGCTCAGTAACCTGGAGCTGGAAGTTCCCCGTGCCTTGCACGGGCTCAGGTTGTGCCTCCCGCAGTGTCTCCTCACTGTGGTGCCTGCAGCAGGGTCACCCACGTTAGGAAGAGTTTGATCCTGTGACTGATGTTTTGGCATCTTTAAAGCTCTGCTGGTAGAGTCCTGGGAGGTTTTACAGGTCTTGTGGTTCTTAAACCAAAATCGAAGCACTCCAAGCTGGAGGTAGAAGGTTTTGTTCCTCTAGGACAGCAGTAAATACGGGGAATATGTAAATAGCCCAAATTAGTTCTATTAATAGAGAGTTCTGTGAGTGTTTATTGATTACTTCAAAAATGGACAAATATATTTTCCTTCCACCTTCCTGCAAAGTGGGCTCACAGGGCTACAGAAAATTTAATTTCTCTCTAATCTTAAAGGTCCTGAAAGCCTGGTAAAATCTTATTTCCTTGACAAAAGTCTTCTGAGATGGTATTTTTGTATCACTGTCAACCTGATGCTACAATCATTTAGTTTCTTACTGTCATGATAAGGAATATATATGCTATAAAGAAGATATGGCTAAAGATCCATATATAGAGAACAGGCAGAGAGAAACAATGTCCAAACCTTTAGACAGTTGTGGACTCCATGTAGTTATATCCTGGAACCTGGAAAAAACTTCATTGGAGATTTGGAGCAGGGGCCAGGGAAGCTTCCAACAAACAAACAATAGAAATAGATACCTGCCAAAACTCAGAGCTTTAAAACTCTAGATTGAAAACTTTTGGCTTGGGCTCAACCTGGATTTAAGAGAGCATGTTTGGCTTTCTTCTTTCCCTTTTTCAAGTGGAAATCGCCACAAGGATAGCTCTGTGTTTTCACTTTGTATCATGAATTTAAATTTCACTTCATGATTTATTTGTTCTTGCTGACTCACTCAACCCTTCCTCAACACTTTCTGCCGGTGTGGAGATACTCATCTGTTGCTCACATTGGTGTGTAAGATTTAGAAGGAGGCAATCATGTCCCTAAGGCTAATTGCATCTCCTCTGAAAGACTGGCTGTGAATAATGCTTTGCCGTGGCTGGTTACAAGCGAAGTCTTCTGCTTGAAAAGCTGTGGGCAGACCAGCAGTCACCAGAAAATACCTGAACCTCCCTGAAAGCCTCTTCCAGTCCCTCACATCTGAGAGGCTGCCATGCCTGGTCAGTAGATATTCTTACAAGACAGCTGGGCTTGTGGTCAGGCTGTATTTGTTAATTGGGATGGCAAGAGTAAGGAATTGTATTTCTGCTTAGAAAACCTTTTTTTGGTGGTTTACATTCACATTCAGAATCCATCAGCCTTGTTCCAAAGCCATAACCTTGGCTGCCAAGTCCCATCACTGGTTTGTTTTTGTGTTCCAGCAGTAACAGATGGGGGGCTGCAGCTGGAATGTGCTGGTCAGGCCCTGGGCAGTGCCCGCAGCCCTGTGCCCACCCCGGCAGCTCCTGGCTCCGCAGGGCTCAGAGCTGGTGCAGAGGGGCTGCACTGGGACATTCGGGTCCCAAACTGGAGCCACCACAGGGGCTGTGGACGGGCACGTTTCACACAGCAGCCTCCTCTCCAGGCATTTATTTTGCACACCTTGCTTTGTCCCAACGAGCCAGGTCAGCATTTATGGCTGCTGCCGTCCCTCTGTCCCTCAGCGTGGATCAGGACGTGGCACCGTGTGACGCTGCTGCAGCACACACAGCACACACAGCACCGTGCTGAGGGCTCATTTCATCTCTCAGGCTGCCCCTGTGAGTGTTTGGCCACTCTCACAGAGCCCCCCCGACCTTCCCAGTGGCAGGGGATGCCTGGGGGGCTGCCCTGGCTGCTGCTGAGGATGGTCCTGAGCAGGGGACAGGGGCGAGCCAGGCTGCTCTGCTCCTGCTCTGACCCACGCCCGTTCCTGTTCCTGCTGCAGAGGAGGGTCAGGGGATGTGGCCACGAGCGGGGCTGAAAGGGTCACACCGGGCCCGGCCTGACCCTGCCTCACAGAGGCCCCGATGAAGGGAACTCCAGCAGTCCCAGCCTCTCTCCAGGCTGATGAAATGGCTGTGGATGGCTTTGTGCACAATGTGCCAACAGCTCCCAGACTGGCTTGCAGCAAAATCTGACACCTCAACAGCCCAGGCACCACTGAAAAAGGAGGTAGGGGAAGATCTGAGGTGAAATTCGGAGCTAAATGTTGCAGCCAAGCGATCGTCTCTGCTGAGCCAGAACAAGCCCCAGGGGCCAGCTCTGTTCTCGTGCCCTTCAGTCCCCACGGGTCTTGTAGGACAGGCCTGGATAGAAACAGCTGAACTCTTCTGTTGGGCTGGGTTGGATCCTGGGCAAAGGCCAAGAGCAGTGGAACACTTCCATGTCCTCTGCTTTTTGAACTGCTGAGCGTGGATCCCCGAGAGCGCCGAGCACGGACGGGTGAAGGGCTGTGCCACTGCTGCCTCCGTGAGGTCAGGTTTTCACCCTGGTGTTTTCATTTGCAGGGCTGTGTTTGTTTGTAAGCTTCTGGAGGAGGTGAGGTGTGCCCTTCTCCACCAGCTCCTTTCTGCTGCCCCTCGATGCCCTTTTCTGTCTGATTCTGTGTGGCACAAGGGTGAGGGAAGCAACCACTCAAAAATCCTTTTTACTCTTCAACAAGATGACTTCTCCTGGACAATATTCTGATCCCTCTGTCCTCAGCGTGCTCCAGGTGCTCCATTTGGCAAACATCTTGACATGCAAATGTGTGGACAGTTGAAAGTACAGTCATCTAAGCCCGGAAAAAAAAGCAAATACTTTTTTAGGGCCCGGTCATCAATGCAGAGTCAGAGCTGTTAACACCAGGGCATGGAGCAAGGAGCCTTTCCCAAGATCTGGAGATCAGTGGTCCACGCTGTCAGTGCAAAGAGGATGGGTAGTAGCTGAAAACCTGCAGGTCTCTTTGTGCCTTATGACGGTTGTGCGGACTTGGTTTGGTTATCAAAGCTTCTCAATAAGTTCAATGCCTCTCCTCCAAATTCTGTGTAAAAATTCTAGATTTGACTGGCAGCAAGCCCTGAATATTTACATTTCAGAAGTCACTGCTTTTGTTTTATCCGTAGGAGTGGTTGTAGGACCTCGAGGATGTCTGGTGGGATGCAGATTTAGATTCACCTGTTCATGCACTTTTTTCCTCTTAAGTAAAAAAAATTTCCTGTGGAGTGCTCTGTGAGAAAAATTTTTGAGACACTATTTGGAGAGTACAGCATTTCATCTGTAATGAATCCTGTTACAAACAGGTGATGCATTATGATTTTTCTTTTTTTACTGCAGCACAGCAGTGAAGTGTATGTAGGGCCTTGGAGAGTGCATGTATTTAGTAACTGGCATAGAAGGAAAATGTAGATGATTTAGAAAACATGGTGATTCAAAGGCTGTGGTTTTATATAAGCACAAATAGCAGCCAGGTGAAAAACTTTCACATCCTCATTTCATATCTTATTTTTTGTATTTCCTATTTATTTTTCAATGAAAGTGAACATAGCTACTGCAACATAACCTCGAGGCGTTGAATAGAAAATGAGGTGTTTAAATTTATTTATTTAAAATTGTATTTAAATTTATTTCTTTCCAAAATGTATCCAGGGGAGGTCCCTCAGCCCTGTTGAGGCTGCTGGTTCTGTGCAGGGTGTGGGATGTGCTGGGGAGAGCAGCAGCGGGGTCTGTAGTGCAGCCCCAGCGCTGCAGCCGCTCCCGGGAGGGAGGGCCAGAGGCAGAGAGGTCTCCCTGCAGCACCGACTCTGTGCAGAGGCCAGGGGCTCAGCCAGTCGGTGCTCCTGGCTGTGTTACCTCTGGTGCAGCAGGATTTAATCAGCACTCTGCCCCCGTGAGCTGAGCTCCCTCCCTGGGCTGTGTGCCCTGTCACAGCCCCTCTGCACTGCTGCTTGGAACGGGTAAAGGTGGCAGAAAATCAGGCTTAGGGCTCTGTCTGTAATCAAAAGCTGTTGGTAATACCTGCCATTACTACCAAGATTAAATTCCAGTCATAAGCAAGGATCTGTTGTAAGACAGGCAAGAATTTTAATGATAAAAGCATTCCCAAGTCACTTTGTGTGCTTTATCTTCCCAGCTGTGGCCCTGGTCCTACAAGCAGGAAGCTGATAGAACAGCATCAGCCTGCAGCATTTCTGCTTCCAGGTTCAAAATTGGGAAAGCATGGATTTATGAGTGTATTTTCACTGCTTTTCCTTTAAACCTGGTGGATCACCCAAAGTACCATAGTTCTTTGCAAAGGGAAAGACATTATCATTAATTTTCATCCTCCACATGTAGCCTATTGCATTATACTGAAAAATCTCATCTGAGAAATCCTTTCATAACACAATTTGTTGCAGAATAAAAAATGGAGCCATTTACCCCATGTGTGTTTTATCCTTCAGGGATGTGGACGGTACCATTAGTCTGCTGGTTGCAGCAGGTGTTTCTTTGCTGACCCAGGTGTGCTGATGTACCTGGTGGGATTCATCCAGTGCCCAAACACCGCTGGTTTGGTGCTGCCTCTGGGTGCTGGGAGCTCCTGTCTGCTCTCCAAACCCTCCCGAGGGAACTCGGGCTCTTCATCCTCACCCACCAGCACCCTTGGTGGTGAGCTCAGCACCTTCCTCACTGGGGTGTGCTCAGCTGAGCAAAACCTACTATCAAAATTGTAGTTTCCATGTAAATGTTGAAGGTGTCTGTTAAGGACATACTTGCCCTTCAGCCCTTCGTGCTTTACCTCTGCCCACACAGCTTTTATTTGGGTAAGAGACCAAAAAAATCCCTCTGCTGTCCGTTGCTGCATTGAGCAGTCACCAACAAAAGGTGTCTGTCTGCTGACAGTGCCCTTCCCTGAGATGATAAAAGACAATCTCATTTAAGGTAGGGCAGGGTTTATTAACAGAAGTCATTATTGATGAAAAAGAAAAGATTAGTTGAGACAGAATTCTGACCTGCATAGCCTTATCTTATCTTTTAGTCTCTTTTTTCCTTGGTATTTTCTGCTGCAAGAGTAAAAACTTTAATATAAGCCCTACATTTTTGCATGCATGCATATTCAGAGTTGTAAATGAAAGGAGGTTGACAGTTTTGCATTTAGTAACTTCACACCCACACACCTCTTTTCTTTCTGATGCTGACACTTCAGCCTTTGAAACAGCTCCCAAGAGCAGTGCTCCGGTGCAGACAAGTGAGATCTGAAGAGGGAACCTGGATCCGCTCCTGTTTGCACATGGCACCTGGGAAGGGCTTTGAAGAAGGGCCCTTTCCTAAATGAGGAGCTCAGAAATTGTTTCTCATTAGCTCAGGAGGCAGCCTAAAGCCAGTTTAAAGGAGAGACTGAATGTGTGAAGGTGTTTAAGGGCTTGCTGAGCCTGGGGAGGGCAGGTGAAGTCCTGTAGTGACAGAAGGGTGGGCTGGGCTCTGCTCCTGCCACGGGACTGGACACTGGCCTGGCTGCAGAGGGGCTCCGGGCGAGTTTCAGGTCACAGGGGCTGCTCGTGGCTTTTGCCTGCCAGCTCCGTGGGCACGAGGGGGGTTTGGGATGCACCTGCCCTGTATCACCCTGCAGCCTCAGCAGCGGGGCTGGGCTGCCGTGAGCTTTGGTTCCCCCCAGACCCCTCCTCTGGCACGGTGCTCCCCTTGCCGGGGGAGCAGAGGGGAGTTACTGCTCTCTCTGCCAGGGTGGCACCAGGGGCTGGGCTTGGCATTCCCAGCTTCACTGGCTCCCTCATGGCATCTGTTTTATAAACAGCTTGTTGGTTTTTACTACAACTGACTTCTCGTTTCCTTTCTTCTTGTCACTTCCCCTCTTTTAACATCCACTTTTCTCAATATTTTATTTATTACATTTCTCCTTTCCCTCACCCTCTGGAATTTATTACATCCCTCTTGCTTCCAGTAGAGAGGACAGACTTGCTTCCCACCAGCCCCTCCCTCCTGCTCCCAGCATCCCTACTAGCCTGCTTCCCAGCCTGCTGGAGCCAATGGCAAGTATGTGACTATAAAAATAACAAAAAAAATCTACATTTTGGAACAAAAGGAGTGGGTTTAAAACCTGTTTCTTCTCCCACTTGCTTCAGAGGACACCCTGGCTTGGAAGGGCTTTTCTTTTCCAAACACTCTGCTCGAAATAGGCATTTGTTATAAAAAAAGCAATTTTCAATTTGAAGTGGGGGTGGTGGGCATACATATTCAACTCAGCTCATATACATTTTGGGTAATTTCAAATTTCCATAAGTAGGAAGTCTATGTAGTGTAAGCCCTGGTGATCCTTAGCCATTCACAGCAGAGCACGTGGTTACATGAGCTCTGTTTAAATTAGCATCAGAGTGTGTTTGCCTCTGGGAAATAACAGTGCTGCTCTCCCAGGTAAAAGGATGTGCTCAAATTGCCTTTGCAAAGCCTTTGGATGAACTGCTTAGGAATGTGATCATCTCTGCCAAAAGGAGCTGCATCATTTAAGCACTGTCATTTTTATTTGAAAGCCAGCTTGTTAAAAAATAGGGGAAAGTGGGCAAAACGTGTGCTGCTCGCTAGCAAGGGTCTGAGAGCCTGGCTGGGGCTCAGACACTCAGGTTTTGTTATTCTCTTCAAGGGGCCAAAAAAAGGAGTCATGGAAAAATCCACTGATAAAAATAAGGCTGGAAACCAAGCAGAGAATTACTAAAGGGGGAAGTCAGCGAGAGAGAATGAATTAATAAAGAACAGAAATAGGGAAAGAAAGCAAGCGGAATAATATAAAAGATGGTATAGCAAGTGTATTACAGATCAGACAGCCATCCATCACATCTGAGTGCATTATTCTTAACTAAGTACATATGGGCAAAGCATTTAAATTTTTTTTCATGTAGAAAATTACTCAGAAAGAGGAGTGTTGGGAAAGAATTAATTCGTGGTAGGGAAGGTGTCTGTGCTGGAGGTTGAACCCTCTGACACACAGAGTTGTGCTTGGGTGAGCCAGGTGAATGCAGACATTATTAATGAGGATTCAGTTGGGCTACATTTTCTGTCTTCTTTCTTCATGATCTTAAAACATGCAATAATTTCTCTCAAAGGAAATACATTCTCTCCAAAACTGTTATTTTCTCCCTGTGACACGTGTATCTTTTTCCTTCTGGTCTGGAATACAGTTTTGCACAGGAAATTTTAAACCATTTTTTACACCAATCTGTGACAGCAAGACCATTGCACAGTTTTTTCCCACCAAAAAAAAAAGAAAAAAAAAAACCCTTGCAAATCCTTTACCTGACTTTCCAGCAATGAATTCATTCGTTTACCTGAAAATGAGTTGTTCATTTTGAGTGAGAGTTCTCCTTTCCAACCACTGGGAGTTCACCTTCCCACCCCTGGGACTCGAGTTTAGTGGCAGAGCTGCTGAAAAGAGACACTTGCAGAGTTCTTCGCAGCTCCACGGCAGAGCCAGAGAGGGAGAGTCCGACCCCGCAGTGGGGTTTGCTGCTCTCGTCCTCCGCTGTCTCCGGGAGCTGCTGAGGCAGAGGATTCTCACTGTAGTTCATCCTGCTTGATTTTTTTTTTCCTACCAAGCTTAACAAAGATGTTCCCTAAAGTTTCTAACTTCACTTCGGCTGTAGAAGTAATAGCAGATATTTTGGGGGCGGTTTTGTGGGGAAGTGCACACCTTTCAGATTTGTTTCAGCTTGAAGATGATTTGAAGGTACATGTTAAAATTGTCCTGAAATTTTTTGACACCAAGAAGAAAAGCATCAGCATGAGTGAAAAACATTTGAGATTGTCAAAGCGGTGTGAAATATGAGAGCAGAGGGTTAGCACAGAGGCTGTTTCCTCCCGCCTAAATTAAGTACTGAGTCAAGCCTTCCCCATGAACCAAATCACACTTGATGGTGACGACCCATTTATAACAGTTTTACTGAGGGCTAGTTCATGACAGCTGAGGATTTGGGCTTTTTTGGTGATTTTTGTCTCAGCATTTGCAGCTTGTGATGAAAAAGTTTTAAAACCTTAAGGAAAGTTACTGTTACTTTTTATCTGTTGGGAAGGAGCAGCCACAGAGCCAGGTCAGCTCACGGTGCCCCAGCCTGCCCAAGATCAGCTTCTCCTTGGCTGAGCCTTGCAGTGGAGGTGCCCTGTGTCTCCAGCCTGCAGCCTGGCCCAGAGCTCTGCACACCCAGGCCTTCTGGTCCCAGCGAGGGAAGAGGGATGGAAGGAGCCAAACGTGGACAGACCCCAGGACTTGTGTAGGTGGGAGCAGCTGAACCCCCAGGCTGTACCCAGCGTGTCAGAGCCACCTCTTGGGCTGCATCCCTGGTGGCAGCACAGCCACCCCTCCGCAGGTCTGTGCTGCTGCCAGCGTGGGTGACATCTCCCTGGTCCTTGGCATCACCACAGAAATGATGTTCCAGCAGCCTGCAGAGGGAATGGTATTTTGGGAGCCCAGAGTGCTGCCATGTGACCTTTGGCCTGCCCTATTGAGCTGTACGGGTCTGGCCCTAAAAGCAAGGACAGAGATGCTCGATTCAATGGAAAGTTCTAAGTGCATTTTGTTCCGATTGTTTTTATGAGACTTTAAAATACTTTTCATCTCTGTACTAGAATTACTCTTCCATATCAGCAGATGAGTGTACCTGAAACTGCTTTTTGTACCCGGAGCTGATTTTGCGGGTCGCCATTGCCCGGGATGTGAGTTGTCCAAACTCTGTCCTTATCTCCCTTTCAGGAAATGGTGTGGAACCTTCAGCATCTTATCAGAAACTTGATTTTGTGGAAGCAGCAGTTGCTTTTGTGCCTTCTCAGAACTGGGGTCCAAGTACTGGGGTTAAGTGAAAACATTGTGTTAGCATTTCTCAGCTGGATGTGAGTGCTCAGAGATGCTCAGCCCTCACCACATCCCTGCATCGTCTGCACGTGTTTGGGGTTGGCATCCTGGCACTGGGGGATGTTACACCAGCTCAGCTAAAGAAGGTGGTAATTTAATAATGCTGATTTGCTTGTTTAAATGAGGCAACTTTTTTTCTCTGTAAATTTCATCTGACTCTTGTTTGTTGCTGTGTGAGTTCTGCTGTTCGTTTTCAGGCCATTTGTTCCATAGGAACCATCACTGGAGCTGGATTCCCATTCCTATTCCAGCCTTTGCCTGAGCTTGATGTTTCTCACAGCCACTCCAAGAAGGAACAAAATGTATTTCTCTTGCAGGGAAGAATGTAAGGAGGTTGTTGTTGCTTGAACCAGAACAAGCAGCATCTTTGTGGCTTGGTAGTTCCTGGGGCGTTGACTCAGGTTTATTTGAGGTTTCACTTGCCATGACAAGTGATTTTTACTCTAGATATTGCTTCCTGCCTATGCTGTGCAACTAAGGGTAACCTTACCCACATTTTCAAGGTGGAAGAATGAAGTGCAGCTGGAGGGAAGGTCTTTATATCAGAACCAGACAACGTGGGGGCGAGCAGGGCTGCCCACCAAGTGAATGCTCCAGTGTGGTGTCAGAGCAGGGGTGCAGGGAGCAGGGTCTGTGAAGGTTTTGCTGTAGAAAGAAGGGGAATTTTGTTTGTTTCAGCTGCAGCCTGCAAACAAGGCAATTTTAGTCCCTGCTTAGGGTGACCCTCATGGAAGGCAGATATTTTGAAGCCTGTGTCCTGGACACGTTGCTGTTGGCTCACGGGGAGCAGGGGAAGCAGCGTGTGGAGCAAGGGCCGACTTCCCTCCCTTTTGCACAGTTCCACAGGAAGGATATTAAAGTGCTGACGGCTGATTCATTGTGCTTGTTCTCAGGAAGCCACCTGGATGGTAGCACTTCTCCTCCAGTCTCATCTCAGCCATTCCACACAATAAATGACTGTCAGCCTGTGGTACATCTGCACTGGGAGCTTCCAGACCTCTGAATATTGATAACATGTGGCTGATCCTGCAGTGTAATAAATGATCAGTTAATGCGAGGCCAGAACAAAATCGTCCTCCCAAATCTCAGCTCTGACCAAATTATCTCAGCCCTCAGTACCCAGGGAGTACATTAAGCACTGAATTGGGTACAGCCTTGTGCTGGAGCTGGGAAGGCTGAACGCTTTGTATAGGGGAGGTGGATGAAGGGAGTATCAGCCCTGTTTTGCAGCCTGGGAAGGATGCACAGGAGAGAGGAGGCCAGGGTAATGCAGCAGCTGATGGTGTTAGGTCCCCCCATGTTCTGCTTTTGCCGAGCAACCTTGGAAACTGTGTGGTCCACTTAGCACTAAGTCATTCTTTATTAAAACCAACATATGCTTATCGAGCACTTCCTCTTCTGTCTCACTGCTTTTGAATATGTTGTTGTGGTTACAGTAACCAGTCATGCACTTTTCTGAGCCATTAAATGGTAAAAGCATTTTCTTTTTACATCAAGAAGTGATAAGGGCTAAGTTATGACCTCCGAGAAAGTGCTTTCCTGTGGGGAACGGTCTCCTGCTATCAGACAGTACATGTGCTCTTCGAGGTCAGACTCTTCATTAGTAACTCTGTGAATCTGTCCTTGTTTACCCTGGTGATAGCCAGAAGTGGCTCCAGTTCTGGGCATGGAGCTCCTGGACACATCCTGCAGCCTTCTGGTGAGGGACTGCGGGTGGGACCAGGAGAAGGCAGAGCTCATCTGGGAAACTGCTGAGGGGGTTAAAGTTCTGCTTTTTCTAATATCCAGATTAATTTTTGCAAGGAAAAAGTTGATAAAGCCCTGGAGATCTTCCTTACAATTGGGTTACAATAGTTACTGCAAATCTCCCACTTGACTATAAAAAACCGCTCTGCTCTTAATTGGGAAATGTGCTCTAAGTGCATAAGGGGCAACATTTCAAACTTGCTGGGATCTGAAAAGCATCAGGAGAAGTCATTAAATGAAACAGACGTTTTCCATCTGCCAGGCACTCCAAGGACAGTGGTCAGACCCTTTAATGCAGCCCAGCGAGACGGGTAGCAGTGCATTTCCCGCTGCTGCTGCCGCTGCCCGCAGCCCCCGCCAGCCTGGGCTCGCTGCGGCGCGGCCGGGAGGGTCACCCGGCCTGGCCCGGGCGGCCGCGGCTCCAGCCCAGGAATGCCCAGGGTGGCATTCCCACACCAGTGCAGTCTTAAAAGGGTCTTGCCAGCCCAGGGCAGTTCTTGTGGCCTGCAGTGATGTTCTCTGTGCAGTCCTTGGTAGCTTGGGGCGCTGGTGCTGGCCTCAGAGCGGCAGGGCAGAGCCCCTTGCTCCGAGGGGGAACTCTGCCTGCAGCGCTTCCCCTCCCCACGCCCCGCTCTGCTGTGGGGGAAGGTGGCAGCGGAGCTGGGGTCACCCACGCCGGAGCACAGGTCGGTGGCAAAGGCAGGGAGCAGCAGGGGAGCAGCCCCCACGGGGGAGCTGGCTGGCCAGAGGGGCCGGGCTTGGTGGGCTGAGGGGGGTCACTGCAGTCAGTCCTGGCAATATTGGGGCTGAAGATGAGTCAGGCAGAGGGATAAAGGGATTCATCGGGTTCTCCACAGGTGCAATTGCAGGTTTAGTCAAAAGGCAGTGAAATAAAAAGGGAAATTTTGTGCAGATTCTTGGTAACGATGCCTCTTCCTGAGTCCTTATAGCTTTGAGGGTCACTAAAAATGCTGATACTTTGCCTTCCCAGTCATAAAAATAAAGATGATTTTTTCCCTACAAAAGGCCAGGCAGTAAAGCAGATGGAATCAAGAAGTATTGCAGCTCAGTGTTAGCCAGAAGGAACAGCTGAGACTAATCAGCTTTCATTTAAAAGTATAGCATTCCCACTAAGCTCTTGTTGCTGCTGGCTTTATATTCTTATTCCTATTAATCACTGCTATTATGAATTTGAATGGATGACAGCTCTAAGAAGATCTTCGGGGAGCCAGGATCAGGGATGCTCTGGATGAGGTGCTGTATAAAGACATCTGCAAAACAGGGCTGTTCATCCAAAAGGATAAACAAAGACTTCAGGAAAATAGGTTTCAGGAGAGAAAGCTGGGAGATGGATGGCTGTATCCAGAAGAAAAGCTAGAAGTTTTGATTTCTAAAATTTCTGAGGAAAGGTTAGGAAAATACTATTACGGCTAAAAAAAAAATTGTTTTAAAATTGCGATTTCAGTCTTTTTGTTGTATAATAGCCTAAATGCAGCATTTTAAGAATATCAGGAGATGATTTCTAATATTTTGTGTTGTGAAAAGATACAAGATTTTGATGTTTTTCTTACTGATTTGAAATAAGAACAGGTTTTCTAGTCCTGGTGTTTCCCATGGGACTAAATTTGTTTTTATTGGCTGTAATGATACCTTATTATTTAACAGAGATGCTGCAGAAAGAAGTGAATGAGTTTTGGGGAGCTGGGCAGAGCTTTTGTCCCGCGTGTAGGACAAGAGGTTTGGGCAAACGATGTTCCCCAGGTGTGTGTTGGGTGGTGGTGGCAATAACCACCTGTAGCCAGCCCTGCTAGATGGATTTCTTGGGAAATAAGAACGCTGTGCTTTTGTTCACAGCAGGCACCAAAGATGTGTCATTACATAACATTCATATGATTGAGAGATGATAACTTGCTCTAAAAAAGGTAATTGGTGAGCTGGTGGCCAGTGGAGGCCTGTATGAAAGATTGTGAAGATACTGGAACAAGACATTTTCCTGCACACCAAAGGACTTCACATTATAAATTTAATTAAGATGATCTTCCTTATTTTAAAAGGAATTGATTAAATTCGTGAGATAGAAATATGTATTTTGTGCAGTTGCTCTATTGATTCCCTGCTCAGCCCAGTAGTGAGGAGAAGGAACTCTTACAGGCTGTATAGAAAGTTGTACTTCACTTCCAGAGCCCATGGAAACATCTTGCTGTGTGAGGAAATGCCTGAAAATTCAGAGAGGATGGTTTTTTTGGGTTTTTTTTAGCAGTCATATTCCCTTCAAAAGGACATTCTTGAAATCCATTGTAAATTCTTGGTTTTGGTCAGCAGTCATAGAATATTTCTAGCTTTCCCTGGTCTTTTCAAGTCTGGAACAGAGAAATATTTAACTGAGTTTGTAGGGAAGTTTGTGAAAGTGATCACAGGAAAATCTGGAAAAAACAAGATAGATCTCATCTCTCCTAGGAAGAAGCCAGTTAACAGTAAAAGAAATCAAACCACTAATAACAGTTCTTAAGTTTTGAAAGAGGAGACCTTAAAAGAGCAGTCATTTGTCCCCAATCTTTCCCATGCTGAAGAAGAGATGAAAAAGAAAAGTTTTCCTTTTATTTTCCAAATATAATAATACAATGAAAATAGGTCATGCCATGGTTTCAAAAAATCAGTGCTTCTAATTTGTGTGTTTCTTGTGGGTTTTATCACTCAACTCCCACATTACCTAATTATATACACCTCAAATCAAAACTGAAGAATAGCTTGCTTATTAAAATCTGTCATTGCTGTTAGAAAACATGTCACAGAAACATTCTGTTTCTGGCTTGCCTCGTCACCACCACTGCCACCTTGAACCCTGCGTGCCCCTTTTACCCGTCAGGTTCCTGTGGGGTGGGAGGGCAGAGCTCAGCAGCCTCTCCCAGGGAGGGGCAGCCCCAGGCTGGATCCCCTCTGCAGAGGGCAAAACACGGCGTGTGCCACCGAGAGCCCCATCTGTGCCCCTTCTCTGATCTTCTTTCTTCGGAGGCATTAATTACCTGTTAGCTCACTTTTCAAAGGCGTTTTGTGCTGCTATCTCTCATCTTTTCCCCTTGTTCTTGCACGTACTCTTTCATACTTGTCACGGAGGAATATTGGGATGGAAAACTTTTATCTCTTCCAATATTGGATTTTGCTTCACGATGTTATTGCTGTGTCTGCAACAACCTCATTTCCTCCTCCTCTGTACACACCTTTATTGCTGAGTTATTACCCCGGTAAATTTTCTCTCTTGTCGTGCTGCCATTTGGCACAAGGTGATGAGTTTAATAACAGGGGTTATTTTTTAGAAGCTCCCTGGAAGGGCTGATGGACAAAGGTGCCTCCCACATGTAGTGCAGTGTAGCTTTATTATAACTGCATTTCACTCCTTGGCAGTTGAGCTGAACCTTGGATACAATTCCTCACGTTGAGATATATTGCCCAAGAAGAAGAAATAGCAATGAAGAAGCAAAGAAGCTATTCATTAAAGCTGAGCAAATACAGACCAAAAAATGCTAATATTCACTTGATCTAAAAAAATAAATTAGCTTTAGCTGTTTTTTCATCCCCTTTGGCATTTATTTTCCAGAACTCTGCATCCCATCAGATTATACTAGTGTAAATGTTCTCAGAAAGCTCATTTTTAGCTAGTATACTGAATTATTTGTATGACCCCCAGGGACCAGTTCCTTGTAATTACACAAATAAAGTACTTGACTTACTTGTAGCTACACCCTGTAACTGGTGCAGTGGGCAGCTGGTGATGCACATGAACCATGTTCTGCTGGTACAGAGTCATCACCAGCAGCTCCTCCCACTGAGCTCCCTTCCAACTCACCATGGACTCATTTAGTCAAGGGATGGAGAAGCTCTCCAGTGCAGAGTGCCTAACTGATGTTTAAAACCATGGCAGCACCTTGCTGCTGCTGTAGCCCAGCTCCCTCTTGCTGCCAGGCAGGTGCTGGTGCCAGCAGTTTGCCATTGCCAGGAGCTCGGGTCATGCAGCCAGCCTCAGGGTGAAAACAGCTTTATCGGGTAAAAACACCCTCAAGGTTCCAGTGCCCTCTTGGCCTTTGCAGTTGGACAGAGCAGGTGGAGGTCACCAAGGTGTTGTTAGAGGAAACTCCCTCCAGAAAGCAGGAATAAAGTGCAGAAGAGTCGGTCTGAAGATGTAGGACCATCACACAATCACGGAATGGCCTGGGCTGGAAGGGACCTTGAGGATCATCTTGTGCCAGCCTGGCCTTGAGCACCTCCAAGGGTGGGGTGTGCCCTGCTTCCCTTGGTGTGTGGCTTTTCTGAGAAGTCAGAGGACAATGCAGCTGCTCCAGCTGGAATCTGTGGCAGAGGAAAACAGGAACTGATGTGAGTGTAGATACAGCAGCAGCCTGCTGCTCCTGAGCCTTTTCACTTTGGAAAAGGCAGATGTGACCATGAACCTTGTGGAACTTGAGACTGGGCACTCCTCTGCTAGTCCTGGCTAAATCCTGCTGCATCTTCTGAGTGTGAGAAGTTTTATAGACAAAGACAAAAGACAGGTTTAACAATACAGCAGGAGGGTAAGGAGAGTACAAGTACTGAGGCTATTTCAGGGCATTTTATGGGTTTAAAAACCAATAAATCAAGAGCCCCAAAACTTGTCTTGCCCTCAATGTGCAGGAGAGCTTGGTGGAGTCAGCGGAGACAGAAAAAGTCTGTACTAAAAACACTAGTGGTGCAAGAAGTGTTCTGGGGTTTTAATCCATGCTGGGCAATAAATTCCTCACTAGCCTTGGGCAAAACATGTAAGAACTGGGTTTTCATTTCCTTCTTTGTGAAAATGCTCATGTGGGAATAACATCTGAGCGCTGGGAGGTGCTGCTGGCAGACAAGTTCTGTTTCTGAAACCATGGAGCAAACGCAGGGAGCCAAGTGTGGTGAAGAGCTGGGAACACATTCCTAAAGCACTGTGGCACTTGCAGGAGTTTCCTCGGAGTGCTGAAGTTGCTACTGAATCTAAAATGCACTTCAGCTCTAAGGATTTACTTCCTAAAAACCATTTTGAACATTACATCATTGCTGCCTGTCTCTGCCCTGCTCTGCTCCCCTTATTTCCTCCTGCCTCTGATGAGTATTTTTCATCTTTATCATATGTATTTTTTGATCTGGAGTTTCTTAGGGCAAGTAGGTCCTTCTTGCATGCCTGGGATGTGCTCAGCATACCCAGAAAACTAAGAGTAAATGTACAACAACAATATTGTAAAGGTCTCTGACGATGAAAGGCTGGTTTATTTATGAGCTGTGGTAGAAGGTAGCCCACTAACAGATTAAGACTTATGAAGGGATAATAAAACCAACTTAATTTAAATACTTCTTTTCTAATAGCAGTGAGAATGGAAATTGGGGGATTTAAGGGGTTTAAACCTGTTGTGCTTTGCATCTGTCTGTGTGCCTGTATTGTAAAAGTAGATTATTAGTAAATCACTGATCCATATGCATATTTTAGAGGTATCATATTAAAACCCCAGTGATGAACTAGTCTATACATCATTCAATTCTTAGGTTATAAGCCTTTTTTTTATATAATTCACATGAATTATTTAAAAAAATATAAATCATTTTCCTGTCTGCAGAAGTAATTCAGCCCTGTGCATTCTTGCATCACACTGACTGCAGCTGCTGGGAGCAGGAAGGTGAATCTCTTCAAAGACTATTTTTTCTATGCACACTTCAACTATGTAAATGTGATTACACTCAGATATTATTTAGTAGTCCTCATTTTCACAATGGAGTGCAAACATTCATTACTTCTAACAGTTGTAATCACTGTTGTCTTACAAAGCAGGAAATTGCACACAGGGCTTTGCTCCTTTTAGTATGTTCAGCTTCCCAGAGTGTCCCCCTCAGAAATGAGTCTTGAAGTCGAGAAGAGACTTGTCCCAGGCCACTCTGGGAAGTGTCAAGCTTGAATTTGGCAGCTGCAGTGTCCTGACCCCAAGTGGTGCTGGCTGATTTGAAAGGTCAGACGAGGTGGTGTCCACAGCAGAAGATGACATCTAGACCATGACTTGGCACAGCTCTTTTGTCTTTTTTCAGTAATGATAAGGTTTCAGTGACAACAATCCAGGAAAGATGGGCTCTGCTGTAAGGACAGAGCATCTTGTTTGCTGTGTAATTCCCTCTGTCTCGACAGGTCCTTGCAGTCTGGGTGTTGGGTAGGCAGCTGGTTGGTTTAAGCTAGGCTTTTATTATTCATTTGGGAGTGAGTTTGGCAGCCTATGTTGTAGGCTGGCAACTCCTGTCTTCTGTCATCTGAGAGAACTGGGAGAGTTGTGATCCTTGATGGGATGAGGCACATCACGAGCAGAGAACACCTTGGTGCCTCTGTGGCTGCTCCCCGTGGTGACCACTCGGGGTTCAGGCAGGCAAGGGAGCATCTCTGGCTACTGCTCGAGATAGTCTTCTATGCCCAAAAACATGTTGCAGAAGCAGCAGGAACGTGGAAGGAGAGGTGTCAGTGCAGTCTGAGCCCTCCTGGAGCAAACAGCAGGACTGGGGACAGCCTGCAGGGAAGGTGATGTGTGCCTGAGGGGCAGCACAGCTCCTGCCGCGTGCAGGGAAGCAGGACTTCCACAGAGGTCTGCGTGGGAAGGGTAAGAGGCTTCGTGAGCACATCCCTGGCAGCAGAAGCAGCCCCTGGAGGGCAGTAGCTGGGTGGCCCAGAGCAGCAGAGGAGAGAAAAGCTTCAGCCCCCGGTGAGTGAAGTAACCCCGCGAACGCGCGGGCCCTGCGCTGGCCCGCTCGGGTGCCGGGTCACCCCTCACACAGCTCTGGAGGGCGTCCTGCAAAAGCTGCCAGTGTCCTGCTCGTGCAAATGGTTATTTCATAGATGGGAATTCCTGCCAGCATTGTCTGAAATGTTCTCTAGTCCAAGCCTAATTAAATTCCCGTGTGAACCCCACTGCCAGCCCGGATTGTTCTGACCTCCAGTGCTTTGGTTTGTTTGAGACACTTGTGTGAAAATCCTGCAGCAGCCCAGGGAGCAACACCTGTTCCTGAGCTGGCTGCACTTCCCATTACCAGATACTGTTCTAATTTATTCTGTGCTTTGTCAGAATTTAAGAGTTTAAATCTGTCAGTTTTCTTTCTCAGGCTGAAGTTTGTGGGGAAGTTTCATCTCTTTTCACTGCTATTATTTCCAATAAGTAGACTCAGAAAACACCTTCTTTTGTCCATTAAGTCTGAGCCTTGGTATGGGACTTTCTTAAGTCTCCATAATATCTGAGACAGGAAAATTTCATTTGATCTGAGTTCAGTATGTACTTTTGCCCTTGCTGTGGGGGAGAAAAAAGTAGAGTTTGACTTTGGCATGAGCTGTAAATCTCTCTCAGTAGATATCCAATAAAAACATATTAGGATTTGGCAGATAAGTTTTTCCCCAAATGAGTTTGCTTTGAGCAGTAGAGCTAGGTGGAATATTTTTTTTTTTCCCCTGGGACACTTGGGGAAAAGAGAAGAGAATGGCAGCAGAGAGGCAGGAGGCAGCAATCAGAGCAACAGTGGGGAATGGAAGCAGAAGGTGGAGAGAAGCTGGTGGGGCAGAACATTTTCTCCTCACAAGTGTGTTGCTCCCTTCCGATGCCAGGTTTCTGCAGTTGAAATGTGATTTTTTTCTCTGGAGAGCAGCTGACTAAATACATTTTTACTGCTTTCTAGTACTTTGCAGAGATGAGAAGCAGCACCCCAGGTTACAGGTGCTGCTCTCGCTGCAAACCCCGCAGCAGAGGTGGAAGGCAGAGGGGCTCCCCCCGTGGTGCCCAGCCAGGTTTTTGTGTATCACCCGTGCTGCTGACTCCAGCGGAGGATTCTTTCTGCTGTTGATTGCATAGCAGAGAAATGGCAGGTTCCTGAGGATCCTCCCTGTGTCCCTGTTGCAAACCAGTGCTGGAGGAGCCCACAGAAGAGGACCCAGTGTAAGCAGGGCTGAAGGGAGGGTGGCATCTGACCATGGCAGTCGTGTGTTTTACCTCTGTTCCCACTGTGAATATTTTGGTTGTCTGGTTAAGCTCTCAGAGAATGCGGATTTGTCAGTGGCAGCTGCAGGAGCTTGATGGTGGAAGAACAAAGTAGGAATTTATAATGTGCATATAATTGTAAAGAGAAGGATATTTTTAGTGGGAGATCAGCAGTAGTGCAGAGTAATAATCATCTTAAAGGGTGACTCTCTAGAATTAGTTGTTATTTTGTTTGAGCCCTTTGAAATGGTTTCCATACTATATAATTATCTTAAATTTTAAGTGCTTCCTGCAGTGATAATGTGTGCATTTTTTCATTCTTATGTAAATGCTTTAGTGGTTCCCAGTGTCGAATTGGAAATGTCATTCAAAAACAGGTAACGGCTTTGCAAAATCTAGGGGACAAAATTAATCTTTTCCTTCCTCATCATTTTCCAGTTTGCACTCTGGGCTTTCCTGGCTGTGTTTGCAGCTCTGGCAGAAGCTGCTTTTCAATAACAAACATCCAGTGGTGGGAGACACTGAAATGAAGAGCTGAACCTCCCCAGATGGAGCTTAAAAAGACAAGAGACCAGCAGACAAACTGTTATAACCTGCAGAAAGAAAATAATTAGTTTTTAGACCCAATTAATCCTAGGCAAAGCCACTTAGGAATAATTCTAAAAACATTCCACTGTAATGAAAGTCCAGGAATCCCTGCTAAGATGATAATTTTAAGAGGTGTTGCTGTGAACACAAGCAGCTGGTCCCTCAGGGCACCGAGGCTGTGGCCGGGGCTGGGATCAAGGGCCGGGCTGTGAAGGGTTCCTGCGGGTCCCGTACCCCGAACTCAGGGGTCGGTCACACCTGGGGACCCCCCGCTCCAGCAGCCCAGTCTGTTGTACCTTGTTCCACTTCAGCAAAACACCCCTGGCTGCGAGGGGTTCTGAGATGGAACCCCCAAATCCAGGGAGAAGTTCAGTGCCTGCTGTGCCCCAGGCTCTGCCGTGGCTGTGGCTGATCTCACAGCTGCAAAGGCGATGCCCAAAGCCGAGCGTGATGTCCAGGCTGACTCCCCAAGGTGATTCTGACAGGTCCCTCTGGGAAGGCACATTTGCCTGCTCAGGCTGTAAAATATTTCACAAGAGGGAGAAAAGGAATGAACCTACAGCTTCCCCACGAGGAGAGCAGCAGCTCGTGATCGAGGGTGTCACTTACAGCGTAGAGCTGGTCATGGTGGAGGCTGTACTTGGACCAAAGAAACGAGACAAGAGTTCTGCATTGTACAGAAGAATAATGATTAAAATATGAGGCTTGAAAGGCACTGTGTTTCACTAAAAAGGGATTTCAAAGGAGACCACGAGTTCAGCCACACACCTTCTAGTTTCAAAGCAGGATTTTTGTCTACCTTTGCTGAACGGTTTGGAGAATTGACATAAATGCGTACATATCATTCACTTTTAATAATTTAGAGGCCAGTCCTGGAGCACAAACTCAGGCAAAGTCATGATTCATTTTAATGGGAGCTTTGCCAAAATAAGACTGTAAGATTTGGGGGCTGTTTCCATAAAGGGGAAAGAAATCCCCATAAATATTGCAAAGCAAAACCTCTATCTCGGATGTACCCAAGGTAATTTCTTTCCATTTCAGCCATCGGACTCCAAGGCTGATCTGGGGCAGACTTTCCTTGGCCTAGACAAGAGCAGACCTGAAATCCTCTTCTGTGCAGTACTTGGTATTACAGCTCGCTTAACCTGTCTCACGTGGTGACAGAGTGGAGCCCGTGGGGCCACCTGGGACAGGCTGTGCTGCTCTGCGAGGTGTGACAGCCGGGGACGGACCCGTCTCGCCAAGGCCTCCAGCAGAGCTCACAGACTGGGCTCACCCCCCGTCACTGAGGGAGCAACAGGGCAACACCTCTGCAGCTCAGTTCGTGGTGTGGTAGGAAATGCCTGGCCGCTGTCCTGCTTTTGGCTGGGACAGAGTTCATTTTCTTTCAGTAGCTGGTACAGTGCCACTTTGGAGTCGGCGTGAGAGTCCTGTTGGTAGCACAGTGATGGCTTGGTTGTGGCTCAGCAGTGCTTAGCCTCTGTCAAGGACTGCTCAGTTCTCCTGCCAGTGAGCAGGGGCACAGAATCCTGGAGGGACCACAGCTGGGACAGCTCACCCAAACCAGCCAAAGACACATTCCATGCCAGAGAATGTCATGCTCAGTATTGAAACAGGGAGGAGTTACCTGGAAGGGACCGGTTGCTGCTCAGGGATGGGCTGGGAATCAGTCAGAAGGTGGTGAGCAACTCTATTGTTTTTCTTGGGTTTAATCTCTCTAACCCTCTCCTTTTTCCTATTATTGTTCCTTCTCTCAATCCACAAGTTTTGCTTTCTCTTTTCCCCGTGATTCTCCTCCCATCCCTCTGCGAAGGCAGGGAACTGAGCAAGTGGCTGTGTGGTATTTGCTGCCTGGGTTTGAACCACAGCAACCCCATCAGCTTTGCCACCACGGCTGCAGGAAAGCTGCAGTTCTGAACTTGCCAGCCCATATTCTTTGTGCAGACTTCAGTAGGCAGGTGATAGGATTCATCAGCAAATCCCTAAATCCTTGGTGCCTGCCGTGCCTTCTTTACCCAGCCTGTTTTGCTGTTTGTCAGGTTACACTAACAACAGGGTCCCTGGACAGTGAAATGGAAGATCAGCCAGTGGGGAAATTGAAAGATGATCATCTTTTCTGATGGACAGGCTCACCTTTATACTTTCAGTTGCAGGCTGGTTTTGCTCGGTGCTCCCTGGCTGGCTGCAGACAGGTGTTATTTGCTGACCTGGAAATAGAGAACCAGAATTCAGAGGCAGAACTGATCCAAGGCACTTTAGATACCTCAAGAAAAAATACAGCAGTAGTTTTCAAACTAAACCTTGGACCTGGCTTTCAGATTCCTCCTTGTGATACAGTGCACAGCATCTGTTAATCTCATGCCAGAAGTTCTTTGTTTTAACTGTGCTTAAAAGGACTTTCTGAGGCAGAGATCCAAGGTTTAGTTTTAAAATCAAAGTGCTCACATCATTCACCTTTTTGTATGATTCAGGGACAAAGATTTCACTTAAACGCTCCTAAATCCTTTCAGGGAGCTCCCCTGTCTGTTCAACAGGTAACACTGTCAGAGAAATGGAGATGGAGATGGAGATGGAAAGGGTTCTTTGACTCAAATTCTCAGGAAGCCTGAGAGGCTTGCTGGTGCAGATGTCTACATCAGGTAGTGGTCATACCTATGTTTGAATTTAGTGTTTTTCTAATTTTTTCACTGTGAGAGATCTCAGAACAGCTCTCCTGTCGAAATGTTATAATACAGAGATCTGCAGTGTTTGATTCATGGAGCAAGTGTCCCTCAGCATTCCCAGAAATCTGCAATTGCAGTCCAGGCTATCTTAGGTTAGGGTTTTAAATTGCACCTCCCAGAGACATTTGGGTGTCTTCCAAGTTTAAATTAAGTTTGCAAGTGTTTTACCAGGGACCTGTTTCTCCTCTGCTGCTTAGACATCAGCAGCATGGTGTCTCCCAAAAGTCTGGCTCCAGAGTAATCTTTTACACAGCCCAGGGGTGGCAGGGAGTCATAAAACAGCCAAATGACATATCTTTGCAAAGTCCATATCACTGTGTGAGAAAGAAGACAGAGCTTTGTGAGCTTATCTGTGTGCTCAGGCAGTCTCTTGGAAGGACAGGGCTTTCCATTTCTCAGCTTCATTGGCTTGTTGGAGGCAAGTTAAGAGGACACACAGTATTCAGCCCAGTCTCTAGACATTAATGGCACAGCCACATCATGGAGTGAGGTACTGGAAATGCTTGTTTCTTTCTGCATTATTTGGCTTGCTGGAGAACCCTGTTTGGAGCTACTAACTATAAAACCCAAAGAAACTGTATTTTGGAGGCAGCTTTGTGGGCCTGTCTGATGTGTCAGGGTCTGGTTTCCAAGGGGACAAGGAGAGGTGGAAGGGGGTGTTTCCTGCCTCCTCACCTGTCCGCCGAGCTGTTCCCAGGGACACAGTCAGGCTTTGCTGGACAGCACACTGCAGTTCCAGTGCTGGCTGGAACGTGAAGCCTCCCAGTTCCAAGCTGCACGGTGCCAGCTGCTTGTTGGAGCGATGCAGTGGCTGCAATGCCAGTGCACGATGTCCCCGAGGTACACCCAGGCATGTGGGCACTCCTGGTACCTGTGCCCGTGCAGGGGAGCTGGGCTCTGCTCTGCTGCACAGCTCTTCATGTGCAAAGTGCTGGAAAACTTCCCCAGACTTAAAATGTTGCTTACCAGACATGTGTATATGTCATTTACAGAGAGAGATTTAGCCCAGTCTCTGCATAAGTGTCCCTTCTTAGGTGGGGCCTTTGTCTGCTGAAACAAATGTGTTCTATCAGTCAGCATCAGCTCTCAAATAAAGGGCCACTCTTATATCTCATCTCCCTTGTACAGTCCCTTATTATCTTGTTATTAAAAGGTTTTGCCATCTGAAATCTCTCAAATCTCACAATTAGCCTACCATCTCTAATACAAACATCCCTCTGAGATCCTCTCAGCAGCATATGGTCAATAGCATCATTTAGGGAGCTATGAGGGTGGAGAAATTCCAAAGAGCATCACTGCTCTATATCAAGAAGCAGGGTTTGGCTGCCAGTAATGCCCTGGCACTGTCAAACTACTGAGGTTTGAAAAACATCCACCCATGGCTTTCATGAATAAATGGATTTCAGTAAATCCAGCTCATTTGAAAAGGTCTCATTATCATTTGTTCCGACAGAGGTGCTGGTTTGGTCAGGGTGGAGCTAACCAGTTCCTTGAACCTGTGGCATTCATATTATTATTATTATTATTAAGCTCAGTCTTTTATATTTACACGTTGTAGTAAGCAAGTGAGCTGAATTAATAGTGACAAATATCAAATAGCGTAGATTTCTTAGCAAGATGTCTGTGTGCCTTTGCAGGCTACCTGAACATTAGGAGCTAACCAAAATGCAGGAAAGGCATGGGTAATATTTGCCTTGGTTATAATAAATACATTTTGGATCAGGTTCTGAAAGAGTCACTGCTTTTGTTGAGTGTAATGTAATGCTTCAGAATAAAATCCGAATTAATAGGCCTGTTAGCTTGGTATTATTTTTTAGTGAATAATGCCAGTCCAAAAGCTCTACTGCATTTATTACTTTACCAAGCTTTACAGGGGATTCCCAAATATGTTTGGCAGTGTTGCTGTAGGGGAGGCTCCTCTAAGGCAGCAGCTGCAGCACAGGCAGTGCCCAGGGCTGCGTGGGGAGAGCACCGCGGGCTGGGTGCTGCTGGGGGCACTCGGGGAGGAAAGGACAGAGCCTGTGCCCAGAACCCGGCCTGAGAGCACTGGACTGAGTGATCAGCTAAGCCAGAGACCAGAAATGTGCATCCACATCAATAAAGCACACAGGCCAAATGGCAGGGCTGGCCTTTCCTGTGGAACAGACTCTCAGCTGACAGCGAGGCAAGAACCTGTTTGATGTAGTGTGGCATTATTCCTCCTCCTGCAGCTCGTGCTGTTATTTATCTTCCACTTGCAGCTTCTCACAGGCACTGAACAGAGGCAATTTCTGGCGTGCAGAAAAAGAGCTCGTTCAGCAGCATCTGAGCTCTGCCTCTGGTGCAGACCCCATCTTTCTTGTTTGGTGTCAGCAAAGCGGCTGGTGGAGGTTTGGGGAGGTTCAGGCTGAGCAGAGGCTGTGCCTGGGAGAGCTGCCTGCCCAGCCTGTGGGTGGAAGAGCTCTGCCTGCATGAGTTTCCCATCAGAAACATAGGATGGCACCTCAGCAGGGCAGCAAAGAACAAGGGGATCACTTCCACATCGATTTCCCCACCTGCACTCACAGCTCTTGTACAGACAGGCTTTCAGCCAGGCTGCAGGTTACCACAGAGACAGCATTCCCTGCTATCACTATTCCCACAGGAAGGATGGTAGCACTTGTTCTGACTCCTGTTAATTCAGCTGCTCTTCCCCAAAAGAGAAAAAGCTTTGTGTGCTTTCTTGATTTTCCACAGAATTTTAGGAGCATCCACTGCAAAAAGGGTCATGTCCCTGCTTGTAATTAAACAGACAGATTTAGAGCTTGCTGCAAACACTGACTAGATTATTATTTTCCAGCCCTTTAAGATAAATCTGCATGAATTCACGGGTGTCAGTCCAAAGGAGATCTCTTCCATCTCCTTAGCCCAGGGCTGGTGTCCTGTAGCTAGGATACAGCAGCAAATCCCATACTCTGCTCATTAGCCCTGCTGCTTCCGCAGAGCCTGTCTGGGGAGCTCCCAGTGCTGGGAAGGCTGGACCACAGAAGTGCCAGGGGATTGTTTGGTGATGCAATGTCCAGCATTCTCCATCCTCTGCAGAGGCTCATGAAGCCAAAGGAAGAGCTGGAGGGCAGTTCTCAGAGGAACAGACCACGAGCAGTTCCCTGAGAAGAAGGCACTTGTGGTGTGCCAAGGCTCTGGCTCCTCGTAGTCTGTGAGATGCCCCTGGCCACGTCCAGCAAATGGCAGTGGGCTGAGGGCTTGGCCGTTAGAACAAGTGGGCTGAAGGGTTGTCTGTAACTGAGAGCAGAAGATGATCCCCACACTTTAAAGGGATTTTTTTTCAACTTAGATCTGTTCTTTTTTAAAAAGCAATATGTGACACACAAGGTGAGGACATTCTGCTCAACAGCTGTGTTGGAGAGATTTGACAATACCAGGACTTGATGTCAATTATAGAAATCTGATTGCAGTGTCTGGCAGGTTATCTGTGTAATAATGGGTTTGTTATAAAACAGGTTGCTTAACGTCTTTGGGGCTCTCTGCTCTAGTTCTGGGGAAGAAAGCTGTTCAAGCTGCTTTGTGCATCTTTCTCCCTTCCTTCAATATTCAAGTTTGGATTCACTGATTAATCAGAGGGTCAGAAATACCATAAAATTGGACCATATTTATCAGAGGCACAACTTATAAGATAGAGAACTTTTGTACAAATGCACAGTAGTGAGGCTGAGCAACTTTACTTTTACTTTGTCATAAGACAAATGACTGAAAATATCTTACCTCTGTTATGCAACTCAATGGTGCAGCCTCTTCTTAAATGTTGTGTTTCAGTTCTGGAAATAGTAGAGAAAAAAAAAGAGAAAGAATTCAGTGAAGGGTAATGAAAATGATTAAAGGCACCGAGAAACTTTCATATGAGAAGAGATTTAAAAAGATTAGGCCTGCTTAGTTAAGACAAGAGATGAATAAGCAGAGGCACGATGGAGAGATGTGGGGTAATGAATGGCACAGAAGAGGCACTCTGAGTACTTTTATGTGCTGTTTTCCAAAATTAAAAGCTGAGAGAAGAAAGCTGTAAAAAAAAAAAACGAAACCAAGAAATGTGCTTATGATAAAAAACAACAACAGACACATTTTAAATATGTTTTCCGCAGTGCTGGATTCACCTGTGGAAGCCGCTGTCGCAGGGAACAGAGATAATGAGCTTAGGAAAATTATGAAAAGGGTTGGCTGCTCTGGGGAAAACTGTGAGCCTACTGTGAGGAAAGGGAAGTTCTCTTGTAGCTTTCAATGGGAGCAGGATTCAGCAGCTGGCACAGTCCCAAGGCTGCTGGAATGATCCGCCAGCTCCGCTGGGCTCTGGGTGCTGGTTGCTCACAGCTGCCTGCGTGGAGAGTGACCTGTGGCAGCCGCCTGTGGTGCTGCCTGTGGGATGACTCGAGCTCTCCTCGGGGCCGAGGAGGCAGGATCTCTCCCAGCACGTTTTCAGGGAGCACATCTTTGCCCTCTCCCCCTTGGTGTGCGCGGCAGGTCAGGCGCTGGGGCAGCTCTGCTCAGGGCAGCTCTCGGTGCTCTGCTCGGCCAGGAGGATTCTGTTCCTCTGCTTGGCTCAGTGGGTGGGTGGGAGGATGATGAGAAAATGAAGCAGATCTGGTCCAGCAAGCTCACCACCCAAAAATGGTCAGTGCACACACCTGGAGAAGAAAACTGGATCAGTGTGGAAGTACAGGGACTCTTCCATCTCCCACTTTTCATCTGGAGATTACCGTAGCCAGAGGCTGTAGTGGTGTAAACCAGTCCTTGACCAAACCTGGCAGGGCATTCCAGGAATCCCAGGGCTTTATCATACAATCCAGCCTTTGGGCAGACATGGGGAAAGTTATTCTAGTTTGGTTTTTTGTCACTCAAATCGATGCCTACACGAGTGTAAGTGCAAGATCTGTCTCCAAAGAAACCTAATTACAAATTAACATACAGGCTTTCCTCTGCAGTCTTGGGAGCAGTAACAGGACTTCTGTATGTGGGAAACAATAAAAATTAAATACGATTTTTAAAGTGGCTTCTAGGTAATAGTAGAATTGTAACACACACATTGATCTTCTCTGTTAAGACTGATTTAAAGCCCTCAGAAAACCTGACAGGCATTTAGTGCTCAATGAACCTCCTCAAGTTTCACAAAACAGGCAATGTTTAAAGACTAGTTTCTTCCTTTTATTTTATTTGAATTTTACGGATTCTGAACTAGGACTGGCAAGTCTGATGTCCTAAAGCTGAAGAAATTAAAAGAGGGTAGGTGCAAGTATTAGGATGTATTTAAATAAGACTTGATCCTTCAGGTAATGGCAGAGGTTTCCCTCTACAATGGTTCCAGGATCACCAGAGGTGAACATGTTGCAGAAGAGAAGAATTTGGGGTAAAGTGGATCTTCTGTCCTTCTTATTCACACCAAGTAAATTGTATGTCAAAACTTGGTGGGATGGATTAGGAAAGGGACCTGTGTTTGACATCTCTGAGGTGGGCATTTCAAAGAAGTTTTAAGCCACATTACAGGCTTTCTCCAGCAGGATTAATTTCCTCTGCAGTAGTCAGAAGAGTACCTTCTTTCTGTAGGTATCATGCCTTAGTGCTCTTGCCCCAGTTAAGGAACGCTCTGGTTAATCAACACAGCTGTAAAAGTGACGCATCACCAAAAGACAGGGGAACAATAATACAGTTATGCATAGTTCCTGTCTCCATTAAATTTCAGCACTGTTTACAGTCATTGAGTCTTTTCCCCAGGGTCATCAGGCAGTGCATCCATTCCACGGGCAGAGCACGCCGAGGTGACGCACCCGGCTTTAAATAGTTGGTTATTGATGTGCCTAAATGCCACTGAAAAATCTGGGCAAAGATGACTTGGACACATTTTCCCAACTGAGTCACTGATCAGGGTAGAAAAAGAGTAATGAAAAAAACTCACACCTCTAAATCTCTGTATTTGTAATTAATATGTTTTCTACTTCAGTTCACTGTGGGCATTTTTCCCTGAGTTTGTGCATTTGGTTTCTGTGCAAAGGAACGATGTCAAGGGAATCATTATGGGATCCTTTCAGTGCTTCTCTCATAGAGTCAGAGAATACCTAGTGACAACCTCAGATCTTTCTCTGGAGATACTGGCTACCCAGCTGCTTCCTTGGGCTCCATTGTACCTTCACAGAAGCTTTGTACTAAATAATTTTACACACCACTGACAGTTTGTGTTTCACTTGATAAATTCCTGTTTATTGCACTAGCAATAAGGAAAATCCATGGAGTTGTTTGGGATCACTCTCCAGGAAAACTCTGCCTTCCTATCACTCCTGTCATTAAGTCATTTTCCTGACTAAATTCAGTGTCTCTTCTCTATATAATTTTTGATCTAATTTTCTTCCTTGCATGGTTGTACGGCCAGTACAGATACCTTGAAGTGAACTCAAGGGGAATTACTCTCTTCCACAAGTCCTGTTCATCAGCAGGTGGTTTGTGTGGTAGCAGTTAGTTCAGCCTTGCTGAGGGCTTGAAGAATTTGGGGCTACCTGCAGAGTCTTTGTGAAAACTCACCTGAAGAGGCGTAGCCAGAGTGATGCTCCTCACTGAGCTGAGCCAACACCTGGCCTCAAAAGCCCACACAGCTTTTTGGATAACATCTTTTGTGTGACTGACAGTGTTGTACACAGTCACAGTTGCACGGTCAGAGAGTCCCACAAGATCTGCACGTACCCACAGATTGTGAGCTCAAAATAAGTAAACTTAAGCAAAATGGACAGCATTGTGGGATTAGAGCCCATTGTGGAAACTGTGCTATATCTGATACAAAATACGTTGCTTTGAGGTAATTGTCATTTTCCACCGCTGTGGCAAATGGCTTTTGGTGGCTCAGGAAATACCAGCTTCAGTCTTCTCACACTACAATGATCTAAAAGCTGTTATTTCTGATAACATTAAAGTTGAAGTATTCCCGTCCTGTGCTGTTGATACCACTGCACATTACAGGGTGATGATCCAGAGGATACACCCTGGAACTTCACATGCCACAATGGAGAAAATCAATCTCTGTTAATAAAAAAAGGCAGGTTCAGTGGCGCAGAAAATCACTCCTCTGGAGCCTTAAGGAGGCTCCTTCAAAAATTCATGATTATAAAATAGAATCCTGGGCTACATTATAGTCCTGAAAGAAATTGGGATATGGAGGGAAAAAAATCCAATTTTCATTAAGTGGAGAAAATAAAGGATAAATCCCATACGCAGACATAGTCATTGATCACAAGGAATATAATTACATGCTCGCTATGTAAGAACATTTTCCAAGTTTCCCAAGTACACAATACTTTTCTTGAATACTTTGCGAAGTTAATTTTTGTTTTCTTACTGTTTACTCATGCCTCTAGCACTAAGTCCACCTCAACAAAATCTGTGATTGTTCTAATAAACTGCTGTAGGGTAGCTGCAGGATACTCAGCCTGTGGTGAAAGAAAGACATTGAACAAACCCAGTCTTGATCTCATGACTTGAAGAATTTGGTGATGGCCCCTGCTGATGGTATCCACAATGCAAGTTCAGAATGCAATAAACAGCAGAGAGCAAACATCTCCATCCTCCCTCTGTGCACCGTGCTTCGGCCATCCCCGCCAGATGGATACCTGACACCACACCAAGCACCAAATACCTGCCTTGCAGCACCTTTCCCCTTCTCTGTTCGTGGGGGGGCTGTTCCTGCATCAGAGTCCTTTGGAGCACAGAATAACTAACATGCAGTCCTGCAGGGTAGGTGGGTGTGATGGCTGGTAATTTGGAGGGGTTTTGGCTTCAGATATGTCTTCTGCACAAATAGAGCAGGAAGAATTCCAGCTCTGCTTTTACGGTATTTTAGCTTTCAGGCAGCTTGAATTATTTTAGATATAATCTAGTCAGCTGCCTGGAAATACAGCTACTCTAAGTGTATGCCACGAGGCCTTTTCACCATATTATCATACACAAAATTGTTCTTTTTTAATTATTTTTCACATACTCAGTGCAGCTACAGATTTGTTCATGAAGGAACCTTTCAGCAGTTCAGCTGATCAGCTCAAAACAAAGCAGCAGCCCCTGACAGTTCATCTCCTTGCTTACTTAAGCGTGGCTGAGTCACGACTACAGTGAACCCAGCACTTTCTTTTCACTTTTATTTATTCATTCATTCATTCATTGTTAAGGGTGTATGTGTGAGGGGCTTGACTGCAGTTCACTGTCATGTAGGTGCCATCATCAGTGACTTTTGAGGTAAGCAGAGATTGAAACACTGTTTCGCAGAAATAATTAATGCTTATCTGTTTTGTGTAATAATGTATCCATAACACTGGACATTCTGGAACTTATTTGCATTATTTTCATTGCAAGGATGGACTAAAAGTACAGCTGAGAGACAGGAAAAAACTGGCCTTAGGATTCAACACTTGTATTTATACATTTTCCATAGGACTGACTATGTGAGCTGGAAAACATCAGTGTTAATTGGGGCACTCAGCCCTCTCCTGACTTTAGCGTGCTCTTCTTCAGTATTTTAAAAAAAGAATTTGCCAGCAGAGATAACATAATGGCCAATTTGCAGTTGCTGCTCTGCACTGTATCTTGAATTGATGTGCTCATAGAAGTCCTGTCCGTACTCAGTTGGGTTGGCACGTGGACTTGCCAAGCTCAGAAAAGTACATTTTAATTGGAATGCCCCCACGCTGCCATTCCTTATTCAGAGCTTCCCTCTGCAGTTCTCCTCCCCGGCTCCTTTTGTAACCAGTAGGAAAGACACACATTGGATTAAACTGAAGGCGAGGGATGGGTGGGAACAAACTCTTGCTAAAGGTGAGCAGCTGCTTGGTATTCAGGAGCAGGCAGAGCACTTCAGCTGCTGCAGGCAGCTCTCGTGGGAGCTGCTTATCCGGCGAGGAGGATGCTGAGGCTGCAGCCTGGGATTGGCAGGTGACAGTCAAGGGAAAGGGGCACGAACCTCCGCCAGCCCAGCCCAGGGAATGGGGGGTTCTGCCCCAAAAACCGGGAGGGAATTTGTCTTGATAACTGAGCGTGGCATGGAGAGGAGTCTGTGTTCTGTGCTCTTCGTCGGGAGGATCCACCCCTCGCAGCTCCTGCAGAATCCCGGGGTGCTCCAGGGAGGGATTGTACCCGGGGTGCTCAGGGGTGGCTGGCACAGGATTGTCNCAGGCCAGGATTGTCCCAGTGATGCCCAAGGAGTGGCTGGCAGGCTGGGATTGTCCCAGTGATGCCCGAGGGGTGGCTGGCAGGCCAGGCTGCACCTGCAGCTCGGTGCTTGGCTGTGCACAGGCTCAGCCACAAACTCACAGGAGCACAGGAGCACTTCCACGAGGGCCCAGGGAAAAACCAGGAGTGCGGGAGGGGTTTGGTGTCTTTCCTTCTGTCTCCCCACTGTTCCTGTCCCTCTGTGTCAGGGGGCTCGGCTGCTGCTCATTCCCAGGTTCGCTTCCTTCCTAGGAGCCCCACAGTAAATGTTCAGTGCTGTTTGCAGTCTGACCCTCTGCTGCTGTGTACAAGCAGGCCTTTTGTACCCAAAACAGCTCCAAATTACTGTACATAAACCATAATCTTCCAGTGGGAGCACTGTAGTTTTCCATTTTGCTGCTAATTGGATGATGCCCTTGCAATAGTCTTTGTTACCATGGCTGATGCTGGGCAGGGAACAGTGAGGGAAGGCTTTTATGCAGAAATCTTACAAAAATGCAGTGACTGTCCCCATTTGACAGCAATTGAAACCAATTGTCAATTAACTAAATAACAACCAATTAGCTTAAAGGAAAAAAAGAAGAAAATTGCTTGCTTCACATTCTTTGTTGAAGCAAATGCCAGTCAGAGAATGGGAGCTTTTCTCTTTCTCTTATAAAGACAAAATGGCAAAAGATGTGAAGAAAATGCAGAGTGGTGGGTTTCTTTTTTTTCCTAATACCATCTTTTTCTCACATAAGAATATTTTAGAAACTAGATAAGAATATCTTAAGCTCCTGAGACATTTAATTTCTTGTGATATTTTAAAATCAAAATTACAATCATTATACAAGCACCATTTTTCCTCCTTTCTTTCACGCCTCTGTAGGGTACTGTAAGCACAAGGGCAGCTCCACTGCAGCTGGCTGCCTTCACAAGGGAAGAGCAGCAAACATCTGGCTGCTCTGTGGTGCAAGGACAGGTTCGATTGGGATGTTAACATTTGCATCGCCAGACCAAACCCTTCCTCTTTCATATTTTATGGACTTTTAGAGTCCATAGGTGAGATGTTGTCAGAACTTGTAATGTTCAAAACCCAAAGGACCCAGGGCCGCAGGAAGCAGCTGAGTGGTGCTGTCAGGACTGGTGTTTGGTCTGAGATCCCCCGAAGAGCCATGCTCCATGTCTGTATCTGGTTTTGAATCTGAGCAGGAGTGCAGTGATACTGATTGAGTCAGGATGTTGCACAGGGACAGCCAGCACACCACTGGCAGGAGGAAAAAGGCTCTGTCCTGGTTTATTGCTCTTTATTTTCACTCTCAGCTCAATACCAGCTCCCCAGAAGACACAGTGCAAGGCAGCAGGAAGTCTAAGGCTCGATGCCACAGGCTTCCAGCTGTGGTGCAGTCCCAGAGCAGAGGTTAATGTCTGCAGAGGGTCTCTGACAGCTGGGCTCCCGTGGATGGTGCACCAGGCAGAGGAGGAGCAGAAATTAGACCACAGAGGCAGCTGCTGCGAGCTGACTTAATGTTGCTGGGTTAGTGAGAGACAACCTTTTACCCATGGCACACTGGCCTCGGATTGTTCCTGCACTTTCCTCATGAACAGTGAGGGCCAGCAGTTAATGCACAGAGGCATTCCGTGGCCTCGCTTCCCGCCTGCAGGGCTGGACCACAGCTGGTCCCACGGGGCTGACACGGGCCTGTGTCTGCCTAATATCCATTACTTGCATCAATCAATAAATCTTCACTTAGACTTTTTACTCATTGTTCAAAAAGATCTTATTACATTCTACTTAGAGCTGCTCACAGCATCATCTCACAGGTTTCAAATTGTGTTACTCTTTTGTTAATACTTTTAGGACCCATGTTTCATAATTGGAGAGCTGAGGATGAGAGGTATGGCTTTCAGGCGTTTGGAAAGCAATGGACATTGGATGCTTTTCATTAACTGATGTGGGATTCAGCCCTGCACGTATTGATCTGTTGCTTTCTTACAGGAACATTTTACACCTGAATGCAAGTTCAAAGAGTCAGTATTTGAAAACTACTATGTGACATATTCTTCAATGATCTACAGACAGCAACAATCTGGCCGGGGTTGGTATTTGGGTCTTAACAAAGAAGGAGAAATAATGAAAGGAAACCACGTGAAGAAAAATAAACCTGCAGCACACTTTCTTCCAAAACCCTTAAAAGGTAATTGCTTGGGTTTGCTCCATTTATCTGATCTGTCTTGTGTCAGTGTTTAATTCCTGTGTATATATATTTGACGTGTCCAGCTGCTTATCTGGAGTGTAATGTCCTGTAACATGGGGTTGGTCCAAGCAGAGCTCAGACAGGTTCAATCACAACTATGGACAGTGCTCCTTCTCTGTGAGTAAGGAAATGCTGATTTTTATCAGCTTAGGCCTGTCCTGCAAGGCTGTGTAAGTGCAGTGTGTAGGTGGCTGGTTTAACTAGGAGAGGGAGGAGTGGTTTTCCCTTTCTGTAAAATGTCAGTCCCTTGAAGAGGGTCTCAGAGGTTCTCAGGGAGTGTTTGAAGTGGAGGAGGTCTCCTTGCCATGGGTGTTTGATTCTCTCCTTACGTTGCATATTGCTGGCTGAAAAACCCCCCCGTTCCACAGCTGGGCGTTGCCCCCCAGCCTGGCAGCCCGAGCTGATGTTCTGCTCTCTCTTGCTTTGCAGTGGCCATGTACAAAGAGCCTTCTCTCCACGATCTCACAGAGTTCTCCAGATCTGGAAGTGGGACCCCAACAAAGAGCAGAAGCGTTTCAGGAGTGCTAAATGGGGGTAAATCCATGAGCCAAAACGAGTCAACGTAGCCAGGTTCAGGCAAGCCAAGTGCTCTCTAAACAGAACCTTACCTCTGGATGCAGTTGAATTCTTACTCGCAGTCTTTCATCCAAACGTTCAATTGCCCAGGACAAGCCACCGAACTCGCATAGGTCACTCGTTTATCAGCCATTAGATCTCCTGGTTGTCAAAGGATGCACCCCAGTAATGTAGAATATGCCTGTGCATACCACAAGGCAGTTGGATAGCCAGCAAACACAACTGCGGAAAAAATCTCGGAGAAGAAATGTCCAGCTCTTTCTCTCTCTCACTTTTTCTTTTCTCTCTTTCTCTCTCTCTCCTATGCTTTGTGGAAAACGAAACAAAAACATTTCACAGCATTCACTGCTGATAAGAATTTGCTTTCCAACTCAGAAAAAGACCACTTTTGCTCTTCAAAGGAAATTTTAATGCTTGTATGTTTTATAGGGGCAAACAAAAAACAAATATGTAAACTGTTGTTTCCTTGGCTTACCGTTTTATATCTAGGGCTTGATAAAAAAATGTATCCTTTAATTTAGAATAGTGCAACTTTTTGATTTCTGAACTCCAATGGGTCTTTAAAACTATGTCTTTAAAAAAAATAATTAAAAATTCAGGGTTGGAACTGAGAGTTGGTGTCTCAGGCTCAAGCAAACAGTGTTCTTGTGGTTTTAAACACAATGAAATATAAATTTTTATAGATTTGTAGTTTCTGGTAAAGTTCTTGTGCTAACCCCAGTCTGTAGGAATTGTTTTGTTATCCCAAGTGGAAGTTAACAGAAAGGGATAAAATTATCCTCCAGTGTAGATTTCTCTTAATTCCATTTTGTGTGTCATGTTAAACTATCGTTGTGGCTTCTTTTCTAAAGACAGAAACTGTGGAATTAAGGTGACTTAATTTTTTTATAAGAAACGTCTTATTTGTAAAAGTCCTTTCACTGTAACGGGCACGTGAATATTGTGTAGGAGGAAGCGTTAGGACAGGTTACCCCTAAACAACATATACTTATACATGCTATTGGAAACAATTGTTTAAAAAATGTAGTTAGGTTTCCATTTAGGTCATCATGTCTGTTGCATGGGAGAAAGTTGGAATATTGGCATAGAGTTGCATGATGTGTAAGATTTTGTGCATTAATCATCGTTGGATTCTGTGCTCCAAAACTGAATTAGTTCTGTACAGGCAGCTTTCTGCCTGGTACAAAAAAGTTGTTTATTATTTGTTGTATACACAACCATGCACTGAATAAACTATTTATATTAAGATGTACTTTTTAAAAAAGCTTGTTTGATTATATGCTGTACATCCATGATTAATTTTAAGGGAAGAGGGTTGGCAATTAAATTATAAAGTTACAAAAGATACTGTAATTAATGTTCAAAATCTTTCTGTGGGACGGTCCTTCCCCTGTAATGCCAGTCACGAGAGGAATTCCAGCGTGTTCCTTGCTTTTGGGTGCTGTTAGAGCTGCTCCTGCGTGCCCAGCCGAGATACTCAGAACGCAGCCACGCTCGAGTGTCACCACGCCTTGGGAACGCCCTGTGCTCTGGAGCCCCCTGAACTGCCCTGCCCCGAGCCTCTGCCCTGCCCCGTGTGTGCCCTCCCTGCCAGGCTGCTCCCTGCAGCCCCTCCCCAGCCCTGCTCGTGCCCGGCGCGATGCTCGGCGTGGGCCGGGCATCCCTGCAGGGCCGTTAGCAGCCAGCTCTATCTGGCCTTGAGGAAAAAGGCTCCCATACCTTTGCTCGGGAGGGAAAATGCCCCTCTCTCCTGCCTTTTCTCTCTGAAAACATCCAGGAAAACTTTCCTCATGTGCAACATCCAGGCAGCTCTGACAGGTGAGCTTCACTCATCGAGGTGTTCCAGGAAGTCCTAGCAGGGACAGGTTTTCATCATGGGTGGCTGAAGAACCAGTTCTGGAAGACAATAATGGAAATGGAGGCAAAAATCTACCCCTAAAGGTTAGGCTGAAATCAAAATGAGATATTCTGTTGTCTGCTCTGTGTTCCTCCCACGAGACCAAGCTGGAATTAAACCAGCTTTAAGGTCAGGGCTGAGAGAGGAGGAAAGGAGATTGTTTCAGATCAAACCTCCAGATCTGTTGTTTCGTGGCAAAGAGTAAGTGAAGAGCTCTGGCCTGCTCTTAGAGGGCCCAGGCTTCCCCAGCTTGCCCCTTTCCATAGGGTGTAGAAAGTGGGAGCATATCCAGTGCCGCAGAAATCCTTAAAAATTGACCATGTGGTCATGATTGCTCCAGAGGTTTTGATAACTCAGTGGGTCTGGATCATCTGTTCCCTTCAAATAAATGTGGGATGTCCTTGGGGAACATTTTCTGAACCCTCCCATCCCCACATATCAAACTCGTTGGGGTCCATGTTCCAAACAAGGAGTCTGAGTGCCTTAGGAACATAAAGCCTGATTTTAAAATAGGCATATTTGCAGCAAAGCTCGTTCAGTGCTGAGTGTTTACTACCCTAGAGGTAACTGGAGCTCTGCTGCTTTGCTTTATAGCTGCACATTCCTGTTACTCTCCATGCCCAGTACCTCCAGCCCTTGTCTCACAGATCGTCCCTTCTGAGCTCTGCAGTCTGACCCATCTTTTGTGTTGATGTTGGTGTCAGCTGTGAGCATTCACTGCCAAATCTCTTGTTCCAAAGCTTTCTGATATACCAAGCTAACAAAGGCCACTCTTGGATGGAGATGAGGAGAGAGATGTGGTGATAATGAGTCATAAACAGATGTTTCTGACAATTACATTAAATTACTGACAAACCTGTTCCAACAATATTTTTTCCTTCAGATTACTGAGGACTGGAAAGGTAATAATCCTGATAAAGTGCTGATAGTAGATAAAAGGTTATGTACTCTATGAGGAAAGTGGTGGATCATACCCAGGGTTTTACATGTAGTCTCTGGAGCCATAATTAGGACTTAATAAGGAAAGTTAGAGTTAAATGTGACTTTACAGACAGTGAGTGAAGGTAATATTCTCCCCCAGCCAGCAAAGTTAAGAATGTGGCTTCATCAGAGGACCAGACTGAGGAGTCAGACTCCAGAATATTTATTTATCCTTCAGCACCCATAAATTAGAAAGTTACATGGATTATTTTCTGTCTGGCTGTGAGCCACTGACCATCTGCAGAACAGGGTCTCGGGCAGGAACAGGGCATTGCCAGGGGGTGGTGATGCCTTTCACCCGCCAGTTCTGCTGCGCTGCCCCTCCAGCAGTGCTGCCCCTCCAGCAGTGCTGCCCCCAGCCCACGCAGGGCACCGCGGGCCCGGGGCTGCTCAGCAGCTGCAAACCCCTCCCAGCAGCTTCCTGACACTGCTGGGCTCCCCCGGCCCAGCCCCGACCCCGCAGGGGCTCTGCAGACAAAGGCACCTGCCGACCCCAAATCAGACAGGTCACCCCTGAGGCTGGCAGGAGTGCTGCTGGGGGCACAGCTGCCGCCTTCTTGTGACCTCCTGGCAGAGCTGCTTTCTCGGAGGGCTTTGCAGGGGGCTCAGACACTGCTGCTTGGCCTGGTTTGGGGGTGAGGGACAGTGGGAAGAGCTCTTCTCTGTATCACAGAGATATTTGGGTTTTCTTTTCCTTTTTTTCATTTACCTCATGCTACCTCATAGCATGGTTGTATCTCCGTAGCCACTTGCTCAGCCATGTTCATCGATGGAAGACAATTCCCAGTTTGGAGAAAACATCCCCAGGTCAGGCCAGGGAAGAGCAGTGCCCTCCTGCAGCAGCGCCCGCTGTCCCCAGCACTGTGTTCCCGTGGGATAAAGGCGCTGTGACGAGCTCAGGGATGCTCTGGTACCCAGGCCTCTCCCAGCTGAGCCCCAGCCTGGAGCCAGGTCTGGCAGAGCTCTGCTGTGTCTTGAGTATCTCTGCTGGAGACCAGGGCCAGCTCCAATGGGTTTCAATGTCTCCCTGACATATCCTTGACCAGGACACTTTTGCAGGACAGAATCTGTACGTAACAACCTCCTATCTTCTAATAAATAATTCTCTCTTAAACAAACTCCCTCTGTCTGGGCTCTGATTTTTTTATCACTGCAGATATTATAAGGGCTCTCTGCTCCACCACCAGGACTACACCATGGCTTAGCTTTCCCTGGGATAGAGACCCTTCTGTACTGAAATTGTCCTTTCCCTGCCTTCCTGAACCAGAGAAGGGCAACTTGAGTGGTCAACCCCAGACCATCAAAGATGGATGCATCAGTTTTCTGTAGCCTCAGCATGGTCAGAAAGGACACGAAATGTGATGCATTTTACCAGCTCAGAGAATGGCTGCTCACAATGCTGGAGCTCACTTTCCTCCTTGATGTAAGACCAAGACAAAAACCACCATGGTTTTCTCTGACTTTGGCTCTGCAAAAATGACATATAAGTACAGTAGAAAGCCTATTTAAAATAAATTTGTTTCTTAGGGAAAAGACCTGCCATGCAATTTATCCTGAGTAACTCCAGCTTTGGCCTTTTCTCAGCAATCTTGGGGCGAGATGTCCTTGACAACATAAAATTTCCAATTCACAGAGTAAATTTTTAAGGCACTCCCTTCGCTGGCATGACTGAGCAGAGCTGTGGGGCCCTGGCTTATGCCTTTTGGATAGCAGGTCCTGAAATGAGCTGGGTTTGCTGCTGTCCAATGGCTTTTATTGCTGATCAGCTCCAGTAGCACATCTTGCCCTGCTTTGAGGACACACCGGATCAGTTTGGGGGGCACTCAGTCACTTTCTGCAGCTCCTCTCAAGGGAAAGTTTAAATATTAAAGGAAAACCCAAATCTGAAACACATTTTACATTAATCAGAGAAATTGATGTAATAAATTATTCTATCTCATCAGGAATTAGAAGACAACTTATAGGGTTCCCTTCAAAGATCATTATTAATGATTTGAAATTTAAGAGTCTTAAATACCTCGTATGGAAAATTACTTTCAAGCACTCATAGGTCTGATTTTTTTCCCCAGTTATGTTTGGCATGTCTCACCTAAATTCAGCACCTGGGGGGCAGGATGAATGCCTCCCTGTCCCGGGGGTTTCTCAGCACTGCACGTTGTCTGTCACACTCCTTTTCTGAGCTTGTCTCCTGGCAGAGGACAGGGTCACAGGTCCACACGCCACCAGGGCCATCACATCTGTGTTTGGGGGAAGAGCTGTCCCTGTCCTGCCATTTGTAGTGCCCAGAGCGGGGATCTGATGAGCTGGTGCTGGGCTGGCCTGGGCTGTCCGTGGCACTCTCGGGGGCACAGCAGACTGGCAGCGCTTCTACACGCTGTCTCTGCTCCTGCAGGGACACGTCTCAGCTCAGGGCAGGCTCCCAGGGGAGCCAGGGGGATTCTGGAGGCTTTGCAGAGAAATGAAGTGCTCAGGCACTGACAGTGAAGTGCTGCTGAACAGCCCTGGCAGCAGCAGCACCGGGAGGACCGTGGCTGGTGCCTGTTGAAATGAATTCACTGGTGAATAGACTGCAAAGCTCTGAATTTATCATCATTCTTCACCTGCACCTTAAGGAGAACTAAGGCACAAATAATGCCCTATCCAGCTTGGGTGGGCAGATCATTCTTCCACCCTTCCTTTGAGTATGGATTTAATTCAGTTTATGAATGTGGCTGTACAAAGCAGGGCCCTGCACAGACTCCATTGTGCAAGCCTTTGGAGCATCGAAGTTTCCTATGGACAAGAACCCAGAGCTGGTTTATTCTTTTCAAACAATACTGCACAGAACTTGAGGGAAACTCTAGTGAGGTCTGAAACAAAGTCAGAGTCTTTTCCATACTGTGAGCTCAGGATCAGCCCTACAAACAGAACCTCAGGGAGACACATCTGTGGAAGAAAAAGCTTTCAGACACCCTCTAAAGAGGAACAGGAGAAAGAAAAGGTGTAAAAGAGTTTCATTAAGTAGTGTTGTACATAGAAACCCTCCAAAGGACACTTGGAGCATCCCCAGTGCTGCACACATGTGTGCCAGGGGAGGGCCAAGGGGAATATGATGTCCAAAGGAGAGTGACCCGTGTTCAGGGGTGTTCTGGGGACAGTGGCTTCGCCCCATGTTCCTCCAGGTCACTCATGCTCTACCAAAGATGTTTTAGAGCAATGGAGTAAAAGTTTCACTTTCCTGATGATAAGGACAAGGCAAATAAAGGGAAGCAAAAGAGGAGATGGAGCCCAAGGACTGGGAATGGGGCACATTCTGCATGGAAAGCAACAACAGCACTGCCACTCACTGAGTTCAGCAGGACTGAGCTCACACCCTGGCCAGGACAGGACAGCAAAATAACCAGGCACAGCTCAGATGCCTCTGCTGCAGTGTCACAAGGCCTGATCCTAATCTCAGTCTCCGAACACACCACAGACTCTGCTAAGTCTGGAGTTCCCTGCTGGTTTGCAGTGCCTTTATCTACACCAACATTTCACTCTGCTGCTGAAGAACCTTAGACATTACCTCATGCGTAAGTATGTAACAGTGTTAATCTAGGAAATATTTTTAGATAACAAAATCAACTGGTTCAAAACTTAATTAATCCTATTTCCTTCCCAAATGATTTCCTTCAAATGGTACTTGAAATAGTTTTACTTTCCCCCATTGTCTCTCTAATATACTGATGAACTTTTCCTTCTGAGCTTGTCTGTATTTTAATTGTCTGCTCATCCAACCATCCCTTCTGATAATTAAGCAAGTTAATAATATAGAGTGATCTTTAAAAATTAAACTCCTTTTCTTGTTAAACAAAAGCAGAACTTTGTTGTTGTTGAAAGGTGTGGGGTTTTTTTTTACTTTCTTCATTTAAAAGAACAATTACTGCTTTTGGAAGTAGCGGCAACACTTGAGTACCCACCTGCCACAGAGTTGGTGAAAGTATTATTTTACATTAACTACAAAGGTTGTGCATTAGATAATATAATGAGATTTTTCGAGGGAGTTTCAATCAGCAGATCTCATGATCACATAATTAGGGTAGACTGAGCAAAACAAAGAGCGAAGGAAATCATAAAGCAGTCAGGGTTATGGATGCTGCTCCTGGCAGCTAGTGTCCTCTTCTGCTTGGATGATCCCTCCAGCTCAGCCTGGGACACATCACAAACCTCATCTTCCTGCTCACGAAAGCTCGGTCCTGTTGCAGCCCTCCCTGCACAGTCCATCAGCGTCCAGCTGCTCGATGGGCACGTGGCAGCTGCCGTGGCAGCTCCGGGACACCCCTGCTGCCGTGCACAGCCAGCATCTCACCAGCTGTCCCACTGGACATCCCCTGCTGAGGATCCTTCTCCCCCTCAGCGTGGCCCCCCACAAGCTGCACTTTGCAGAGCAGGAGACTGCCCCTCCCCACGCTCACAGCTGGCTCCAGCAGAGCTGCACCGGTCACCCAGGGCACAGCACATCCCTCCGGGGCAGGCGCCCGAGCCAGCTCTCAGCCAGTGGCGTTTTCAGCAGAGACAAAGGCAGAATTCCCCCATCAGACAGACAGCAACCCACTCAGTTTAAATTCTGCTTAGGAGGAAAATGTGTTAAGCACACGGAAATGAATTAAATACACACACCGACACACACAAATATGTAAGAAAGACACAGACACAAATACATCCATACATAGATTACAGATAGATAGAGCTATGGACAGCAGTTCATGCTCTTCATGTTAAAGGTCCCTGGCAAACAGCCTGAACTGGTGAGCACGGGGCCAGCACCAGCGAGCTCCAGGAACACCTCGTGCTGTGAAGCAGGCTTAGGGCACACAGCAACCCACCTTGCCAAGGCAGTACACTGGCAAATGCTTGGGAGATGAAAACCCTGCCAGGCTTGTTCATGCAAGCACCTCCAAAAGTCAAACATTGCCCTGGGTACTGGCTGACCCCTCTTGTGAGTAGGAAGGGAACGATGCTTTGCTAGAAGTCTTACTTCTTGATCAAAGTTTGCAGTGGGACAGGCTTCGAACAACCAGGGTGGAGTGCAGTGGTGAAGAATTGCTCAGCTATGGCATAAAAGAGGAAACCAGGCTCCAGTCCCTTGGCCACTGCAAGAGGGAGAGGAGGCATCTGCTAAAACTTCACAAAAAGCTGCACAAAGATCTCAAGTCTTTGAAGGCTGCCATGGAAATGCAGAAGGGTTTAAGCAGCTGACAAAGATTAGAGAGCATGATCGAGCCAGGCAAGATGAGAGAAGAGGTGTGGAAAAGGTTAATCACCAGAAGGGTTAAAGGAAATTAAAAGTATATGTGCAAGAAAGTGCTGGGAAGAGAGAGCAGGCCTAGGAATAACCACTGAGTGGGATGGCATTAGTGATGACTCAAAAGTGGTGAAAAAGTTACTGAAGGTTGGGCTGCCTACAGATCTAGGCTTTGTCTTGCTACCAGAAGCCTTCATTAAATGCCAATAAAACTTCCAGCCACCGGGTTCTGAACCACTGAAGCTGATCTCTGCTCTGATTGCCCAGAGCCCAGGCTAAGTCACCTCCTTGCCCTCCTGCAAAACGGGTTTGGGGGCAAAAATCACTGTAGTTACAGAAAGGTCAACCAAAACCAATGAGCTCATCAAGCCTGAGCGTATTGCACCCTGGAACAAACAGGTGAGTGGCTGAGCAGCAGTGGCTTTAACTGGTTTTATTTATTGTCTATATCTTGGGCTAAACCCGTGTAATTTCTGTATAACCAGAAGGAAGCCATGGATTTGTACTCGAATTTGTAATCGGATGATTTGTGTTGGTTCACATCAGCAATGGGTAACAGCTCTGCCAAACACCTCATCTGTGTCCCAGCGCACTCTGGGCTGTGAATTTATCAGCAGAATCAAGTAAGAGTTTAGCAGCAAACATGGACATTCCCCTGGCTCATAACTTCCCCTAGAACAAAAGCATCCTAATCCAAATAGCTCAAGTATCATCTGCCCGTCTTAAAAGTGAATGTTGTGCTGTAAAATAAAGTGATGCATGCCTAAAAGTGCATGAAAAAGAGAGAGAGCATGGGTAAAAAATGAAAGGCAAAACATTTTAGGCATGAAAGACAATTGCACATGAATTACTTTTAAAGCCCTCGTTCCTTTTAAAAATCCAATCTGACCCCCCGTGTGGAACACTGGAGCTGCAGATTACAGGGAGACATCTGGACAACGTGGCCCTGCCTTGCTGCACTGCACGTGCCAAGGGGCACTGAGGAAGATAAACAAGGAAATTTGTCTCTTTTGAAAACCTGATGAGGAGATAAATTAATTCGAACAAATAATTGTAGAATAAGCATTTTCTTCTTGCTGTATAACAGTGCATCGGGGATGAATGAGGTGGGGAGGCAGCTCAGCTGTGCACAGCGTGGGAGCCCCGAGGCAGGGCAGTGGATCTGATGGCCACAGTCTAGTCTGGCTCATCTGCCTCTAAAAGAGATCCACTGGGCTCAGCACACCTGGAATTAGCCCTTGCTCTGGTCAGAGATTTGCCTCCTGCCTGCACACGGCTAGCATGGAACGCAGTGCAGTGAGACACCACATCACTGTTCCCAGCTCTCTCCCTGAGGGCAGGAATTGGCCCAGCCAGTGCTGGCCTGGAGGAAAATGTGCTGTTCTTCACGTGGGGTGACGGGCGGCTCTGGGGGTAACCTTTACAGTTCTTTGTGTATTCATCACCTGCGGCCAAAGAGGCTGGGAGAGTGAAATGCCCTGCAAGAGCCCAGCCTTGGCCCCGGTGGCCAAGCCCTCATCTGAGCAGGGCCGGGATGTGTTCTGATGAAGGTGCTGTCAGACCACTCAGGGAGCGCTGCTTTGTCAGTGACCATGATATTTAAACCCTGTGACCTTTTAAAAAGTGTAGGATCTGGCTTAAAGGGCAGCCTTCCTCAAATAAATGACTCTGAAACCTCTTAGGTCAGATTTTTTTTTAAAAAATCCATAATGGAAAGACATCACATTATTTTACTATGAGAAGATTCATCATTAATATCTTGCAATTGATTTGCAAGCTAAATTTATTTATGATGTGTCTGTACAGCAGCACACACACCCTTATCTATTATCCAGATCTCAAGGAGTTACTTAGTGCAAATAAATCAATGCAATTTATCGATTAAATTATATAAATACTCTTGGAATTTGGACAAGTGAAAGTTTCCACAGCCATTCTCAGGTCTCTCATTTATGGGCTGGGAGCTGGCAAATTATAGTCTAAAGCAAGCCAAGGGGGCTGGTGAGCTCAGCGTGGGTTCTGCAGCTGGGCTCCTGTGGCTGCCTGTGCTTTCCTGCCTAATCCAGTCCTCGATTGTCTTACTGGTGCTTGCTGCAGCCCAGGTGAGAGAAGGAGAGGGGTGAATTACTGCTCTTTGGACCAGGCTGCAGGGTATTTCTACAACCACCTGAAAGGAGATCTCTCCTCCCAGGTAACAAGTAACAGGGCAAGAGGAAACGGCCTCAAGTTGCACCAGGAGAGGTTTAGATTGGACCTTAGGGACACTTTCTTCATGGAAAGGGTTGCCATGCATTGAAAAAGGATGCCCAGGGAAATGGTAAAATCACCATGCCTGGAAGTGCTCCAAAAAACCACATGGATGTGGCACCTGAAGACATGGTTTACTGGTGAACACAGGGCTGCCGGCTCCAGGGTTGGACTCGATGACCTTGGAGGTCTTTTCTAACCTTAATGATCCTGTGATTCCATGATACGTGCACAGGCTGCACTCTGAGCTGGTGCCTGAACAGTCAGAGAGCCAACAGAAGGTGGGAAGGTCCCCACAAAGTCACTGCACTGCCTTCCTTCAGCTCCTTGCTTCAAAGCTCCCCTTGTGAGCCTGACCAAGAAGACATTGCATTTATCCTGCCCTCCTCACCAGAGCAGCTGTGGCTGCCCCTGGATCCCTGGCCGTGTCCAAGGCCAGGCTGGACAGGGCTTTGGAGCACCTGGGACAGTGGGAGGTGTCCCTGCTCACGGCAGGAGACCTGGGTCTTGATCTTTAAAGCCCCTTCCAAGCCAAACCATTCCAGGATTCTGTGATTTCCTACACTTCCATCCGGCTGCTGTTTCTGGTCTCATGGCCTGGGAAGTGCTTTGGGCCACCTCTGTGGCCAGCCAGCAGCTGCCCACTGCAGTCCTGCCCTGACAGTGCCCGTGGCATCACCAAAGCTAGCAAATAAATCCCATGTGCACAGGGATTATCAGCTCCTGAGCATCTGAAGTTGAACATCCCAAATTAATTGACATTCTTGACTGAATCTTTCTGTGCCTCTGCTCCTTATCTATAAAGTGATAATGTTTCTCCCCTGCCTTACTGGGCTTCACAGAGACAAATTAATTAATAGTTTGCATGCAGAATAAACATACATTACTGGAGTAATGAGTGCCACAGAAAAAAACTAAAAACAAAGTGGAAAGAGTATTTCATCTTTACAGCAAGGATGAGCAGAATACAGCAAACAGGGGCTGGGGCCACACACTGGAGGATGTGAAGAAAAGAGATTTTTGAATTGCTGCCCACTGATTTGCATCAGGCAGGCTGCTCCACCACAGAGACAGGGCCCCATGGGAAAACCAGCATTTGATCCTATAATGAGCCATCCCTGGAAGGCCAGGAATGGTGCTGCATTTCAGGATAGGACTTCTCCTTTCATGCTTGGCTTTGGAGTTTGAACACTGTCATATAAACTTGTCTGTTAGCTTATATAATTTACTAGAAATTTAACAAAGTTTATGAAGTTTATCTGCATTATCACAGTGGTGTGCAGGACCAGGTCCTTTGGAAGTGCATTTGTTAAATGTGCAGTGGTTCAAATTATCCTGACAAATGCAAAACAAAGACCTTACATAATTCACTGCATCTGGCAAAGATAAAATTTTACATGTCATAACAACACGTATAAAAAGAATTATGTAAAACTCACCCATAATTGAAGGTGTCACCGGGATTACTCCATAATTAGGGCAAGGTCTTCACAAGGCTCCTCATGGAAGCTGAAGCCCCTGTGCCAGGGACTCAGCTGGGTACCCGCAGTGAGACACGGTGTGAGGAGTGTCCTCGTGCCTGGGGCTCGCACTGGACGCTCCGTGGGGCGCTGGGCATCCTGTGGGGCGCCGGACACTCTGTGGGGCGCCGGGCACTCCATGGCCTGGGCACTCTGTGGGGCACTGGGCACTCCATGGCCTGGGCACAGCCTCCGTGGGGTGCTGGACGCTCCGTGGGGCACTGGACACTCCGTGGCCCGGGCACAGCCTCCATGGGGTCGCTGGACACTCTGTGGCCTGGCACAGCCTCCGTGCCCAGCAGCCAGACGTGGCCCCCGCGCCCCGCAGAGATGCTCCCCCTCAGCACCTGGGCATGCCCCGCAGATTGTGGCTGCTTTGATAGGCAGAGGGTTGTCAAGTTTGGGCTTTGTGCACCAACACTGCAGCCTAAAGACCAGCTTTGCGTGCCACAACTTCACCAGGACCCTCCCAGCCTGTGTCCCATGCCAGGCCACTGGGACGGGTCACGCTGGCAGCCAGGGAGGGACCACGTGTGCAAAAATTGCTGGAATCTGGAAATGTCTTACCCTTCATTAACCTGTGTGTTCAGCAGAGTTTTGCAGGAATTGAAGAGAAGAAATGAAAAGTGGATGGCAGGGAACACCTTTGTGACATCTAACATCAAAGAGAGGAGAGATAAGAGCTACTATTTAGACTTCTCAAGTCTCCACTGTTCCCAAAGGGAGACAGCAGGCTTGGCCTACTTGCAGAACTGAGGATTCACCAGGAAATGGGGTTTAGCATTCAGGGGACAGTCCACCCTCTAAATCCAAACTTCTGTTGTGAGAACCCAGCGCTGGCTTGTGACAAGGCTTGAAATGCTTCTGCATTGTTTGAGCTAAAAACACTCTCCTCCTGCCCTGACGTCTGGCATCTCTCTGGTAGTCCTTGGTGTGTTGCAGACGATGCTGAGCCACAGCAGAAGGCTCTTGCTCAAGCAGGGCTCTGGCCCCAGAACAGCAGCTCACTCGTGGCTCAGTGCACCTTTCCAGGAAACTGGAGGGGAAACTGCTCTCCAAAGCACAGTGAGCAGGAGGGTGTTGTTGTAGACAACTAAAAAATGGGGTGAAGATGTAGGGCTTTGGAAGGAAGGAGTCAGGGATGGGACTGGGAGGGGGGGGGTTGTTGGAGCTGCCAGGAACTGCAGGGATGTGCCTGCCCCGTGCTCCCCCACAGCTTCCTGAACAGGACTTGGCAAGGATCAGCAAAGAGACAGAAGCCTTCAACTTGCAGGTGCAAAAATCCAATTTAATCTTGCAGGTGAAAAATTTAGACCTGCAGAGTAAATTTTTTTGCTCTGCTTGTGTGGGTGGATTTCTGTTTTCCCCAGAGGGATTCTCCTTCCACATCAAACCTGTGAAATGCAGCCTCCCAGTGCCTAAAGGGGGCTTATAAAAAAGGGGAGAGCAACGTTTTACCACAGGCAGATAACGACATGACAAGGGGAAATGGTTTTAAGCTAGAAAAAGAGAGATTTAGATTATATGTGAGGAATAAATTCTTGCCTAGGGAAGCCCTGGCACAGGGTGCCCAGAGAAGCTGTGGCTGCCCCTGGATCCCTGGCAGTGCCCAAGGCCAGGCTGGATGGGGCTCGGAGCANCACATCAAACCTGTGAAATGCAGCATCCCTGTAGGACCTCACTGCAGCCTCCCAGTGCCTAAAGGGGGCTTATAAAAAAGGGGAGAGCAACGTTTTACCACAGGCAGATAACGACATGACAAGGGGAAATGGTTTTAAGCTAGAAAAAGAGAGATTTAGATTATATGTGAGGAATAAATTCTTGCCTAGGGAAGCCCTGGCACAGGGTGCCCAGAGAAGCTGTGGCTGCCCCTGGATCCCTGGCAGTGCCCAAGGCCAGGCTGGATGGGGCTCGGAGCAGCCTGGGACAGTGGGAGGTGTCCCTGCCGTGGCAGGGGTGTTGGAACAAGAGGATCTCCAAAGTCCCTTCCAACACAAGCCATTCCAGGGCTCTGAGATGATCCCTTGGCCACCACAGCTGCCAGGCAGCAGCTCTGCAGTGGGTGTGGAGGAGCACGAGTTGGACAGCCAGCGGTGAGCCTTTGAGGGATTTATCTGAGCATAACTCCAGCTCTGGGCCGATATTACAACTCCCTTTCATTATATTCTCTCCCCTGTGTGCAGAGGAACAAGGGAATATTTGTCTGACTACAAAGAGTGCCAGACCCTGGGCACTCCTGTGGGGTGGACAAGAGATGAAGTGCTCAGCCCACAGCCCTGATTTCTTTTCTCCCTCTCCTCTTGGGAGAGCCCAGATTCACAGGAACGGGCTCTCCCTGGGCTGGAGAACAAAGCGAGGCAGCGATCCTGACAGCATCAAACCCAGAGGGACTCCTGCAGAAAGAGCGAGCTTGGAGGAGGAGGGGGGAACAAAAGGGTAATGTTTCACTGCAGAGGGGCACTGGGACCACCGTGGCCCACGGAAAGATGTCTGGAGAGAAAAGACTGCTCTGGTGATGCTGAGGGAGTGGCATTTCAGGTACTAAACAAGGGTTTGGAAAGACTTCTCAGATGTGGTGTGTGGGGCAGGGAGGGAAGGATGTTTAACTGATCCATCTGGCCACACATATTTGGGCTCTGGTAACTAAAGAGACACCAAGTTTGGGGACTTTTCCAAATTAGAATTTTTTTGTTTCAGCTGTTGGGTTACCAGTCTGAAGAAGTCATGGTACCCCAGTGCTGGGAAGGAAAAAGAGGGGATAAGGTGCTAAGGCTGTGTTTGAAAACCTGGAAGTGTCTGTCTCAAACCTCAGCAACTGCAACACCAGGGCTCTGCTCTCAGATGCAGATGTTAGAAACATCTGTGCATCACAGGCTGCCCACAGACCTGAGCAGGGAAGATTTCCAGATAGCTGTTTCCCAAAGCTTGCCAAGATCAGGAGCCAAACCAGCCTAATGGCACCCTGCTACGCTTGATTTCTGGCTGCTGCCAGTCCTGCTGTGCTCTGCTCTCCTGCAGTCTCATCACATTTCCTGCATCCCCCCTCCCCACAACTGTGGCACTGGGTAAAAAGAAATCATGACAACCAGAAGCACTGAAAGAACTGCTAAAATTCTAGTTCTCCAAACACAGGAGAAAAACTGAACAAAACTGTAGTAAATGCTCTATAATACCCAAGTAGATCCTAATTTTCCTATTTTTCAGCATCTGACTTTTTAGTGTATTTGTCTGACCTCATGGTTTGGGATTTATAAACTCAGGTATATTAGTGCCTGGATTTGTGCTAACAGAACATCTGGCCATGGAAAACCATCCTCTAACTACAGGCACCATGGGCATAACAACCAAAAATAAACACATGCCCATTGGGGGTTCCAGAGCTCACAACTGGACAGAACTGAGCTCCACTCCAAACGATGCAAACAGGGATGAGGGAGCAGGGTAAGAGGACTCGTTATTGCCTGTGAATGTTTATGGACAAGTAGGAAGTTAGTAAGCCCGATTGGAACTGATGGGGGTTTCTCCATCAGCCTCAGCAATCTCCGTAGCTTTGCGATTCCCTGCGGATTCACCCTCCTGCTGCTCTGCTGGGCTCGGGACCCATCGCTCCGGGCAGCACTGCCTCCTCCTTCCCTGGGCTCTAAAGGCTGTCCCACGCCTTTTCCCGGCCTCTGGGGAGCACTCTCAGCCAGCTGTCCCCAGCCGTGCCCCGGGGGCACCGCCGAGCCCCCGCGCTGTGCTCGGTGCTGCTCCGCGTCTCCTTCGCGCTGCGCTGCGCCCCGAGCACCGGCTGCCGCTTTCCCCAGCGACGGGAGACGGGAGAAGGAGGAGAAAACACCCTTCGGCAGTGCTTCTTCCCTGAAAACATGTTTTCACTCTTGCTCTGCTCAGCAGCCCGAGTGCAAATGTGCAGACATACACACTCCTGCCCTACGGAAGAAAGGTCTGGTTCGCGTATCTGTTTGTTGCTTTGCTTCAGTGTTGAAGATGAAAGGAAAAGCAGGAGCTGGTATGATCAAAACTGAGCAACCTGAGACCTTCGCATGTGCTTTAAGCAGGGAAAGTGAGAGATGTTGCAATTGTTTTTAAATCAAAGGGCAGCTATTAGCAATCCCTTATAAACCCATCCGCTGTGCCACAAAGATTAATTTAACTGCAGGTCCTGGCTCCGGGCTGTAGCAGAGTGGTGAGTTACACAAAAGCCAACAAGGAGCATCACCAGCTATCTAGTGAATTTTGTATTTGGGGAACATCCCTCTCTAGCCTCAGGAGCCCAGAGACCTATCTCTGTCTGTACCAGAAGGTTCGGAAATGCTGGTGGAGATTGCCTTGTTTTCCTCCTTCTGCTCTTCTCTTCTGCCCCTGGAGAAAAACTGCATCTGAAACTGCTTTCCGTCTGCATTAGAATCGACATCCCTCGGTTATCCTCACTGCATCTAAAAATAGCGCGGGGAAATCCGCCTGAGATCAAAGCGATTCATTTACAAAGCACGGGGTGAGGACAGAGCTCTGCGATTCGCATTCCCGTCACATCCGCGCCGGGCGGATGGCAGGGATCGCAGCAGCGCTTGGGAAATGCAGGGATGCTTCCCTGCCCTCCCCCGCCTCGCCCCGCAGGCTCCGAGGGAAAACAAGGGGGAGGGAGATGATTTGGATGGTGCTGGGGGCTGCTGGGGACAAGGAGGAGCGGGGTTTCTCGGCACTCTGAGGGATGCTCCCCTCCCCGCTGGGCTCCAGCAGCCCGGGCAAGGCGGAACAGGAGCGCAAGGGGCAGAAAAAGAGGCACGGCCTCAGCGCCCAGACAAAGGAGCATCCTGACACCTCAGAACACACCCAGGAGTCCGGATCACTGAGTGCATGGAATCAGAAATAAGGAGTGAGCCCCCTCCTCCCCCGGCAGCCAGTCTGCCCTGGGACCCGTCCCCACGGCAGGGGGAGGCTGCAGAGCCTTCCCTGGAGGCCTTCACGAAAACCCCCACTCCGAAAGCCTAATTATGGTTGCTGGTTAATTGAGCTACACAAAAGCAACAGAGTCACAGCATTATGCATTTGGGATAGCTAAACCTGTGCTTTTTAATGCAAATCTCGGGATGATTTGGCAATTTACACAATAGAACCTGATACTGGGATATGCCCCAAGAATATTCCTGCTTTTTCTTTCTTTTACATAAAAATATTTATTATTAATAAAGCCCTGCAGAAGAAAAGAATTAATTGTAGTACGATCCTTCTCCCGTTAAAAAGGAAAGACATCATTTTTAGCCAGTTCCATGATCTCTGAATACTCAGGGGCAGCATTACCTGAAGGCCTGGTCTGTAATTCCCACAAAGTGAATTTCAGGGCTGTCATCCATGCAGGGCTTCTTCTTCTGAGGAACAGCAGAGATGGCTCATGCAGCTGTGGCTCAGGGCACGGGGACAGTGGCACCACTGCCCTCCCTGCCTCGTGCTGCTGCCCGGGCTGGCAGGCGTGGGCAGCATCCCTGTCCTCTGGCTGCATTTCCTCTCGGCTGGTGGCACACAAGGCTTGGGGCTTCAGTCACAGTCTTGCCAAAATCAGAACAGTCCCCAACAGCTGGATTTCAGGCAGCTGGACGGGACAGGCATTCAGTAGGGACAGACAATCTTTGTCATTAATGACTTACATGGGTCTCTATTGGTTTTTGACTGTCAAATACAATTACGGGGACAGTTCATTATAAAGCTGAAACAAGAATTACCTGAGATTTTCTAGTTTTGCCAACAACATAAAATATAGAATAACCTAAACCGGAAGGGACCCACAAGGATCACTGAATCCAGTATCTTTCAGCTGGGCAAAATATTCAGTGAACTGTTTGCTTACCAAACATAGCTCCCTTTTTTTTTTTTTTTTCCCTGTGATTTACATCCTGAAATTCCACTATCCAGAAATATAAGAAGTCACTTCCCAGTTCACATTAAAATAGTGCAGTCAAGAACTAACCTTGCAAATCCTTCAGATATTGACCCTGGTGTTTGCTGAGCCAAATGAGCTCCATGTGGCCCTCCAGCCTTCAGCTCCTTGGCTGGACAGCCTCAGCCCAGCAGGGAGTTCAGGGCAACCAAGGAAGCATTTCTCAGACACATCCACTGATCCACGTGGCTCTCCCATATCCCCAAACACATGTTCTCCCCTGCCTAAAGTCCCCAAGAAATGCATTTTATTGGCATTCTTTCAATACTTCCCTTTCACAACGAGTGGAAAGGCAAATATTCATGAGTGGTTTTGCAGTATTGCCCCAAATGCCTGCAAATCACTGGTCCAAACACAGACTCAAAAACCCCATCTTCAAAAGGATATATTTCTGCATTAAAAAACCCATCAGCATCCCAATTTTCATTTTTTTTCAGACACTTGAGAGGCATAATGTTTTGTTGAGAAAGCTGCTGCTTGTTGGAAGAATATTACAGTAATGGCAAGAGCACTGCAGTGCCCAGCACCCAGGCAGCACTGCCAGGACTTTACCTACCTCATTATTGACCTGCCAGAACCTCAGCACAGAGAAGGAAATGACAGCAGATTCACCGGGACACAGGGCTGAGGCGCTGATGGCAAATGCCAGCCCTCCCCTGTGGGAAGCAGGGCTGCAGCCGGGGGGAAGGGACCTGGGGAAGAAAGGGCTGGACACGGGGGAAGGGCTGAGGCGGCCAAAGGCTCTGCTGCAGCCCAGCACTCCAGCTCCTGCAGCCCAGCCCTGCAGCTCCTGCCTGCAGCCCAGCCCTGCAGCTCCTGCCTGCAGCCCAGCCCTGCAGCTCCTGCCTGCAGCCCAGCCCTGCAGCTCCTGCCTGCAGCCCAGCCCTGCAGCTCCTGCCTGCAGCCCAGCCCTGCAGCTCCTGCCTGCAGCCCAGCCCTGCAGCTCCTGCCTGCAGCCCAGCCCTGCAGCTCCTGCCTGCAGCCCAGCCCTGCAGCTGCTGCCTGCAGCCCAGCG
>VWZW01003938.1:439655-456544 GCA_013397115.1 Edolisoma coerulescens | reverse complement strand
CCCAGCACTGCAGCTCCTGCCTGCAGCCCAGCACTGCAGCTCCTGCCAGCAGCCCAGCCCTGCAGCTCCTGCCTGCAGCCCAGCACTGCAGCTGCTGCAGCACGGGAACCCCTCGGGCTCCCGGAGCTGCCCGGGCTGGGCAGAGCCCTCGCCTCCTGCGCTCCCCTTCTGCCTCCACGCACGGGAGCGCAGCTGCTGCCTGCCCGCTGCCCGGGGCTGCCCCTGCTCGCGGGCTGAACGCAAACCCTGCCCGGGGCTGCCCCTGCTCGCGGGCTGAACGCAAACCCTGCCCGGCACCGCCGCTTTACGGGAGCTCTGCCGAGGCAGGGCTGCCCGAGGAAAGGCAGAGCCGCTGCCTAAGGCCGGGCTGTGGACAGGCTGTGGCTCCAGCCAGGCAGGGCTCGGAGCTCCAGAGCTTCACCCAGCTCTGCCCGCCCCGAACTCCCTCTCACATTGTCTTTCACAGTTTAACATATTTCTGTACAGATCTGTTACCTACCTGTTGGGGATATCTGAGAGATCACGCTTAGGAAAACCCTGTAAGTAAATATTTTCTCCTATATAATTTTCATTGCAATGAGGCAGACAGTCCAACTAATTAAATGAAAATGTGAAGTTTATTTTTAGACAGCCTAAGCTGGTATTGGTCTGCAATTAGAACATCAGTGAAGAACTGTGGGAAGGGCTGGTGACTGAGTCACTGCTTAAAAGAGATGAAGAAAGTTAAAAAGTTTAGGCTTTTTTTTTTTTTTTTTGATCCTTCTCTATTAGCACTGCAAATGCCACATGCTTTCACAGCTTTGGCAGTGAGATTTTGGCATGTCCCAGAGCAGGCCTTAGGTGCACTGGCTGCAAACCGCATTTCAATTGCAAAGAGTGTGTGCAAACAAACTGTAATTGAGAATGTCAGAGACTCCCAGCTGGCTTAAATAAAAACATCATCCGACTGGAAACTCAGCACATCCCTCATCTGCCATAACAACTGTCAGTGTGGCAGGATCCTGCACAAACTCAGTCCCGAGGTCAGGCATATGCCAGGAATCCTCAGGTGCTGGGAGGAGCAGGGGGCACAGAAGGGATGCTCTGCCTGGCTGGTGGCAGCCTGGCTGGAGAGGATTTGTGTCTGCTCGTGCAGATGTGGTTATTCCACACACCAGGTGATTCCTGACTGCTCTTGACCTGCATGGGGGTGGAGAGGGAGGCACAGGAAATTTGCCATGTGACTGCAGAGGAAATGTGAACCAGCCAAGGTAGGGCCCTCCCAGAAATGCTGCAGGAGTTCTACACTGCCATACAAGTGAGTAGAAGAATGGTCTGTTTTGTTGTTCCAATATTCTTGTTTATTGCTAAAATTCATTATGCTGCCTTTCACAAATCAGATGCTAAAGATTTCGGGAAAATCGATGCTAGTAAGAACTAAACTATGTGAACATTCAACTGGAGCAAAGAGGTATTTTTGCCTTTGATTAAGTCATTACCAGCTCCCCTGCAGTATCAAATATTTCTCTTTTAAATTGCTCATGAACAGTAGTGTGCCTCAAAATGCATGGACAAAAACCATTCTTCCCTCAACAAAGGAAAAACAACCCATAATCCACCTTTGTGATTGCACTTTTGTTTGCTTTGGCATTTTTGTACACAATCAGAACAGGATTGTTCCTTTGCTAAATTGTGCCTGGGACAGAGCAGCAAAACACAGCAAAGCAGGGAATTGATAGCAGGCTTGGGATTTAGGATTAGTCAAGAGAAAAGCCCCTTGATGAGTGTCCTCTTGAGAGTTTAGAATCAAGTGCATCTAAACCATTCCCGAATCACTTAATCTGCATTAAAATTAAAAAAAAAAACCCAAAACTAAATGAAATGTGAAGAAAACCAAACTTTGCAACCTGAGCCTGGCAGCTCTAGCTGCGCTGTCCCTATGTGACCCCGACTCGCTGGAGACAAACCATGGGCCCTTTTAGCATCCACCCACAGGGCAGGGACAGAGCTGAGCTCCTGCCTCTCGCTGCTGGAGGACCAAAGCAGTTCAGGTCTGTTCTGTCAGTTCTCTGCCTTCTTTTGCTTTCAAGAATGAATGCATCGATAAAGGAAGGAATTGGGCCTTGGCCCTGGCAGCACTCTGTGATGCCAAAGAGAACCTTTATGCTGGCAGAGCTTTCATCCAGCCCTTGAGCCAAGGCTGTGCTGCCCCTCCTCTGCCTGGGCACCAACCACTGAGTGAAGGACTGGCAGCAGCACGGCCACGTTTCAGACTGTCAGAAATGCAGGGAAAAGACTGCCCCGTCCTGCATTCTCACAGCAGCCCTCTCCAGCATTAAATGAAGGTGAGCCAGGCATGCCATATTAAAAACTCATCTCCTCCAAACCTCTGCCAGTGCCACGCCGCCACTCGCCTTTCCAGGTGGAATCCGGAATCCGAGGGGAAAACCCAAGCATGCTGCAGCCACGCTGCCGTCCTGCCGCCACGCCGCTGGCCTGCTGCCACGCCGCTCTCCTGCAGCCACGCTGCCGTCCTGCCGCCACGCCGCTGGCCTGCTGCCACGCCGCTCTCCTGCAGCCACGCTGCCGTCCTGCCGCCACGCCGCTGGCCTGCTGCCACGCCGCTCTCCTGCAGCCACGCTGCCGTCCTGCCGCCACGCCGCTGGCCTGCTGCCACGCCGCTCTCCTGCAGCCACGCTGCCGTCCTGCCGCCACGCCGCTGGCCTGCTGCCACGCCGCTCTCCTGCAGCCACGCTGCCGTCCTGCCGCCACGCCGCTGGCCTGCTGCCACGCCGCTCTCCTGCAGCCACGCTGCCGTCCTGCCGCCACGCCGCTGGCCTGCTGCCACGCCGCTCTCCTGCAGCCACGCTGCCGTCCTGCCGCCACGCCGCTGGCCTGCTGCCACGCCGCTCTCCTGCAGCCACGCTGCCGTCCTGCCGCCACGCCGCTGGCCTGCTGCCACGCCGCTCTCCTGCAGCCACGCTGCCGTCCTGCCGCCACGCCGCTGGCCTGCTGCCACGCCGCTCTCCTGCAGCCACCCACTGCAGCCCCAACCCACGACGGGCCCCCTGCAGCCAGCCAGCTCCCTGCACGCTCCCACGGGACTGTTTGGAATGAGGGAGGGAAATTGCCTACGGAAAACTGGGATCTACTGCAAAGCCTCAGACCACGGCAGCTGTTAGAGCCAGGGGCTCTGCAGGCAGCCTCTGTCCAAGCTTTAAACTCTGCCTGTGTGTGGTGGGAAAGGGCTGCAAAGCCCAGTGTGCAGAGACAGCACAGCAGGGAGCTCACCCGGGAAGGTCTGGGGTGTTCCACTGCTGCTTCTTGCCCCTGTGCCAGCAGCACGAGAAGAGGGGACTCAGCTGCTGCCACCTCTCCTGCCCTGGCAGTGTCCCCTCTGCTGGCTCCTGCTGCTCCCAGCCCCCCTCCACACAAGCAGAGGGATGAGACAGGACCCAGCGCATGCTGTGCAAAATCCCCAGGGCCTGGCAGCCCCTCCAGGGTTTTGGAGCAGCATTTTGATGAGTTCTGTTCCTTTGTAGCCTTTAATGTGCAGCACAAATTGAAGCTTCTGTGCACCCCTTGTCCTTCCTCTCCGTCCACCCACACGTTCCCATGACAGATCCATTACACGCTCCTGCTCGCACCTGTGTTTGCAGAGCTCCCTGGAAAAGCAGCAGCTTTCAGCAGGGCTGTTTGCTGTCACTACTGTTACAGACCAAGAGGATAAACACCACATGTAGAAGTTCTGTGGGTAAACTGCAGAAAAAGATTATCAGTATTATCTTCACGTAATTGTGATTCCTGAATATACTGCTCTCCAGTTTAAAAATAAACCACAGGATCAAAATAGAATTTGGCAACAAGTTTTAGCTAAAAAATGATATTTTGAAATGAGAAAAAAAAAAGCTGTGAAAACTTTGTTTTCCTTTACTAAGAAAAGAACTCAAATTACAGGAGATGTGGCTTGAACACCAGTAGGCTGCAGAGCACAACGAACAGCACATTAACCCTCCAGCGATGACGCTGTGCCTGCAGAGACAGGACACTCTGTGATTTCCAGGATGAATTGTAATCAAATGAAGTGAGTGAAAAGACCTCCACTGACACCAGAAGTTGGTTACCTAGTCCTGAGAGCAGTCAGACCTCAGTTATGAACACCAATATGTCTATAAAAATCAAAAATAATATACAAAATAATACGTGTTGTTCTAATACAGAAAAAAATATTCATTAACTCCCAACACAAAACGTGTGCAGTCTAAGCAGGATCTAAGTGAAGCAGTATCTGTATTAACCATTTCTATCCCTGGTCTCTCAGTGATCCCTCAGGGGGCTGTTGGGCTGGCAGCCAAGGGACACTTCACAGCCACAAGGGCTCCGTCCCACCCAGAGTGGCCTGGTGGCAATGCCAGCGCGCGTGCGGAGGTGCCGGAGCGCACGCCCGGCTATGACCCGGAACCACGGCGGGCAGCAGGCAGATGGCTCCCGTTTGCTTGCAGGATCATTTCTCCAGTCAAACACCATTTGTTTGCCCTGCCGAACTAAATATTTTCCTGTTGGATTTTTGTGTGCAAGAGTGAATTGGGACAACCTGGGGGTGCTGCAGGAGCGCTCGCGGTGCCTGGCAGGGCTCCCCTGCAGCCGGGCTGTCCGGGGTGCTGCTGCCCAGGTGGAGCTCGGTGGCTTCGGCCTCCTGGCCAGCCCTATGGCCACCCCGTGGCCACCCACTGCCAGCCCCATGGGCACCCCTGTGGACATCCACTGCCAGCCCTGTGGCCACCCCCGTGGGCACCCGCTGCCAGCCCTGTGGTCACCCCTGTGGGCACCCTGCTGCCAGCCCCGTGGCCACCCCACTGCCAGCCCTGTGGCCATCCCCGTGGGCACCCCCCTGCCAGCTCCGTGGGCACCCCCGTGGGCACCCGCTGCCATGGCCAGAGGCAGGTCTGCTGCTGAAGGAGGCACCGGCATCGCCCGGAGCTCCTGCGGGACACCTCCGGCTGACGGAGCTGCGCCAGGGGGATTTTTCCTCTCCAGAGTTTCCCACGTGGGTTCAGTCTGCCACCTCCACAAAGGGGGCTTAAAATAAAACCATAGTAGATATTCCTTTATGATTAGAGCTAACACCGTGAGTGCAGACTGAAGCAGGCTTGCCTGGGAATTCAGAACTGTTCTTCCTTCCTCTTGATCCCTTGACAGCAAAAACCTCATAATTAGACATAGAAGGGGGAAAAAAATTCAAAATCTGAAATATTTCTGTGGGTCTGAAATCAGCTGAAATAAGTAGCTGTGGCCAAATCCTGGCCAAGAAGCAGCTTCTTTATGATTCCTAAACCCCCTGCCCCAACACCTCTGTGTGCCCAGTGGAAAATGCAGTTACAATACTGAGCACCGTGTGCTTGCTGCTCTCCAGAAGCTCTGGCTGGAGCCTCCCTGCTGGTGGGGAATGAGAGGCTGAGGTCTTTGTATCTCCAGGAGAAGGAGAATTGGAGGAGGCAAAGCTCATCCCTCCCTGCTAGAGCCAAGGGAAGCAGCTGCACTGTTCAAGCAATATGTGTCCTGAAATACTGCAGCGATGGTACTCCTGGTGCTCTGTTTTAAACACCTACATAAAATACTGCAATTATAGCGAGCCACGGAAAAATCTGTGATGTCAAAAAAATCTATGTCCTCTCTCCTAGGAATGCAGCACATGATTAGAAGAAGGTATGCCTACAGAGTTGATCAAATAAGTGAACACACATTGGAATTTTTTTTAAAGTTTCTAGTTAGAGAGATTTCTTTACAAGAAACAACTTAATCACTTTACCTTTCACACATCTGCTAAATTGGCAATGTAGTCCAAACAGAAATCACTTTGCTGTAGTTCAGAGTTACTTGGTTTTAATGAGTTTCTGGAGGAATAGGGATGGATTTTGCTGCCAACCACCGTTCAGCCCAATGCCGTACTGGAAACATCAAACTGAGGGACTCAGCGCGTCCCCGCTGTCAGACGGCTCTGTGGAAAAGCCAGCACTCACAAAGGGGAACAAGAGGCATCAAGGACAGACAAGGAAGGAAATCCAGCCCTGAGATGCAGACCTACTTTCTCAGCTGAGTTAACGGAATACTTTTGTTGCTTATTTGAGAACACGAACATGCAGTAATGTGCTCTGCTGAGGATAAAAGGAAGTAACACATTCTGTTCAGACTGGAATAAAAGCCAAAGACAGAGATCCCTTTCAACCCATATTATTCTTTGATCCTAAGAAATTAGAGAATTAAATTGTAAGTAACTACTGTTTAGGGGGAAGAAGACCCACCGGACTGCAAATTTTTAGGACAAAATACCCAGCTCTTAACAGACAAAATCTGGTGCACACACAGTGGGTGGTTGCCCCAGTAACACTGTACCTTGAAAGCCATCATGGGCACAATAGCAGTGACCCTCTCTGTGAAAAATAAAATGTCTTAAAACTATTCTGGGAACCTTAAAAAGCCACAGGAAAGATTTCTCCTCATCTATTAGAAAGACAAGATACGGCAGCAAATGCTCTGCAAGCGTGGCTGGTGCACGACTGAAGGCAGTAGTAGGCAGGGCTGCGAGGCACTGGCAGCCTCCTAACACCACAACGGGGGCTCTTCATGTCCTCACATATTAATGGCTTCTTTATAATCAGCTGAACAGCTGAAAAGTGTTTAAAAAAGATCCAGAGCAGCTAAGTATGGGCTATGATCAGTCTTATCAGTGTAACTCCACTTGAACAGGAACTCATCCTTGTGAGGATGAGATGCAGAGACAATCTCAAAATCTAATCAAGAGAAACAAAATTGCTTAATCAGTGGTGAATTTTCAATCAAAAATCAGGGTTCGCCTTAGTCAGTGATATTTTTGCATTCAAACCACAACCACACTTTAATGGAGACTTTTTACTTCCCTCTTTCAAAAGCTCATATTTAAGCACAAGCTTATCTTTAAAAAATGGGAAGAGAAATCAACAAGATGCAGTAATTATGAGACAATTGCAGGCTTACATTTCAAATCTCTAACAGGAAATAGGAGAGTAAAGACAAAATTAACAGAATAATTTCCCAAGCTCAATAGTCATTAGATAATTATATCTAATAGAGACGGTTATCCACGGATTTCTGTGCAACATCAATAAACTGGAAAGTCACTAGAGAGAAGAGACTTGAGATAATCAGCTAAAAGCCTTTAGCTGGACTTTGAAAGTTCAGAGCAGAAAGCATGTTAATTTTTTGAACCTCCAGATGGACTTCAGAGTCCTCTCCTATCACTGAAAGCCACGAAACGAAGGCAGAAAACCCCGCAGGTAAACTCGAGAGTGAAGAGGTGCTCAGTTCCTTCTGACAGGGCTGGGAAGCGGAGCTGCGGACACAAAGCTGCCGCGGTGCCTCCCCCGGACCTTCCCGCGAGCCGCTGCAGGGCGGTGCCGAGCGGCGCCCCGGCAGGAGAATCCCCGGTGCAGAGATGCTCTGGGGAGCCACCAGGCTCAGGGAACAGCGCCTGGAGCAGGGAGCATTTCCCAGGCGTGCTCCCGTCCCAGCCCCGAGACCAAACCCTCCCAAGGAGCTCCCGGTTCAGGCACGGGAACGACGCAGCCGCGCCCCAGAGCCGAGAGCCGGGACCCCACGGCCGCAGGGCTCGGCGCCTCCCCACGCGGGGTCTGAGGTCTGCCCCTTCCCCGGAGCGGCCCCGCCAGGGCTGGGTGAAAAGCAGCTCTCTGGCAGAGGACAGGGATGCCAGCACAGCTCAGCCTTACAAAACACGCTTGCAAGAGAGGAAGGAGAGCATCAAGCACTGTGGTAAACCTCATTAATTCCAGTCGCTTGGTCAAACGTGTCTGAAGAATAGTGTTGGGTTAACAAGGAATACCAGATTTGCTCAGCTGCTGTCCACTGGGGAGGCAAATGCACAATTTACTGCTGCTTAAGTCACCTTTCATTAAGGATCCCAATTAGCTGATTTGTGAGAACAATTACAGAACAACTGCTGAAATCAATAGAGACATTTCAGAGCAGACAGATAGATTGTATTCTCTTGCCCAGCTTCCACTTACAGGGGCCAAATGAGGCTATCACTGGAAAATCTTACAAAGCCTCAGAGCTCCAGTTAGAATCCAGTGAGAAGCTAAAATTCTTCCCTTCATTTGGCCTCTTGCCTTGCCAGGGCAAGACTGTGCTATGTTTCTTAGCATCTTATAAAGGGCTACCACTGAATGAAGTGCGTTTAGAGATTCTGATTAAACCCATTCATCTCAGATGAGATGGAACAGAATCAAAATCAAATCCTGGGAACAACGTTGTTGTGGAAGGTAACGTGTATCAGGTAAAAATTAGGATCCCTATACAGCAGCCTGGAAAGTCTGAAGTCATACCTGGCAAGTGCCCACTTCTGTAAGGTTTAATTCACTACATCAAGGAGAAGAAAAGCAAGGAAACCATAAGCAAACTGAACAAAACCTCAAGACCTTCCTCATCATCCTCAAACCATGAGGAATACACCCTAATTCAGGAATTAATCTCATGTTCTTCATGAGTGCAATTTTTCCCTTGCAAAGAGAAGTCCTGGGACTTCTTTTGGCTGAGCTATGTCTTGATAACTTGAATTTGCAGGGCTAGAATGGAGGACGCAGCCAGCTACTGCAGGGGGGGAAGATGTGCACAGCTTGGGTTGTACTTCTGAAACTTCCTATTGACAATGAAGGATGTTAATGTAGAATTGGGATAGTCCAGCAGGGAGTGGGTCCTTACCAGTCAGTCCCTGTGTGAATATGGGATCTATTCAGGGTATCAGCATGATTTCCCTGATTCCCTTTAATTCCCTATTTGCGTGTGAAGTAATATACTTGTAAATATAATTCCTTACATTTTATATAAAAATTCTAGACAGCCATTTGAGGTGGGGATACTTGCAGCTGGCAGCTCTGGAGTCATTGCAACACTGCTTCAGGCTGAGCCTTTTGCAGCCCGAGCACACTGTTGTGAATGGCACTTTGCCTGGAACAGCTGCCTTGGCTTCTGCATCGTCAAAAAACGGCGAAGGTGGGACAGGAACAGGTTTTCAGTGCATAAAGATCATTCTCAGCTATAAATGTTCAGCAACCACAAGATGAATTCTTGAATGAAATGACATTTCTGTATCCAGGGCTGTATTTCTAGGAAAGTACCACTCAGCATGGGGTGTGTTCAGGCAGGCAGCCAGCTTCCTGGGCAAAGCCCTCCCTCCAGGTTTGCTAACCCTTGGCACCCTCCATGGGCTTCACTCGAGAGTAGACTTACACAATCTGGACTTGAAAGAAAAAGTGAAACTGTCCCTGAAGAACCTGAGGTTGTGTTACGGGCTGGAAATGACACAGGAGGAAGAAAAGCTGGGTGCAGTGTCTGAATAACGGCTGATTAAAAGCCAGCAGGGTAATTTGAACACATCAAGCACCGTCATCTACTCACCCTTCCCCACTCTGGGTGGCAAAGCCCTGAGAAGCCTGGCAGCCCTCCAGCCCTGCTCTGCCAGGCTCTGCCAGTTTGCTGAGCCCTGCAGCAGTGTGGGTGCGTGGGTGCCCTGGCCACCCCCGTGCCGGACCCAGAGCTCGCTGCTCAGAGGAGAGGTCTGCACGCCTTGGCTCAGCCTTCTGGGTCACGCCTCGAGGGTCCGCAGGGCCGGGGCAGCCCGCCCTGCCCACCTCCCAGCCCAGAAACCTCCGAATCCAGCCAGAGCCGAGGCTGCTGCTGCCAGGCAAACCAGAGCCACACTGGCCAGCAGCCCACCCAGAGTGACCTCTGCTCACACTTCTGCCTGCCTCAGCAGAAGTCAAGCATGGGCCAGATCCGGCCTAACTGCTGAAGGGAAGTGAAGAATTCACCTGCTCAACTCTGCCCAGCCCAGCAAAGCCTGAATCTGCCTCCATGCAAGACAACCCCTGCAAGCTGAGCCGTGATATTGACATACAAGAGCCATAAATAATTGAAGTTTTTCTCAATTTTGTTATTAAAAAAGGGGAAAACATTCACAGAGTACTGATCCGATACAGAAAACTACAAGGTCAGTTAAAACAATGCAAACTCAGGAGCCTATGGGCCAGTCAGTGCAGTGGAACAGGGACAGCTACAAAATAATTTCTGCTGGAGTTGCACTGCCCGCCCTAACACCATGACTGTAGCTCTGCACAGAGAGTGCAGTTGTACAGCATGGAGTGATCAGCTTTAATCTGTAAGTTAAAGCATGAGGGTACCAGCCAAACTAATGGTTTTCTAAGTCTGAACTGGAAAAAAAAATGCTAGTTTCTTAATACATGCCAAGAGAAGGATGAAAAAAGAAGGCATTTCAATCATTATATAGACACATCCATTTCTTCATACTCAGACAGGACTCCTCTAGTTTTGTTCTAGACCTAATTAGATTTTAAATGAGATTCCAGCACCTCTAATAGCTTATTCTGATTGTTCTTTTTATATCATGCAGGCACTGAATATTCATTGTGTTCATATGATTAAGTACCAAATCAATAGATATGACTAGTGGACCTGTTAGAATTCATGCTCTGCTTTATAAATAAAAAGAAAGAAATCCTATCTGATGTAGAGTTCAGCCTCCCTCTTTGAAGAGTCGCTGTGACTGACATGGCTGGTGATCACAAAGAAAATGGGGAGAATGAGTAATTTAATGAAACTGCTGAATTTAGGATTAAAGTAACCAAAAGGGACTGTTACAATATGGGATGAGTTTCCAAAGCTTTATCATGGAAAAAGAACAATGTGACTTGAAACAAATGCAAAGGGTCACTGCTCCTAAAGCAGCAAATTCTGGAATCTGTGCCCTGGTAATGGGTGCCTGGGTAGCAGGAAGGAAAGGACCACAGCTGATAGGGCCCCAAGTCAACAGTGCTTATGGAAAACAAGTCAATAGAGAAAAGAGAAAAAGTATTTTTCCAAGTGCAAATCACACCAAGGCAAAGAAAAACTGACGATGTCTTCCCAGGGACAAGAGTCTCTCAAGACAGCGGGATGAAAGAGGGGAAACCTTTGGTGACACTTCTATTCAAGTGCACTGCAAAGAGAGATGCTCTTCACTGCTGTGGCTCAGAGGAGTCGCTGCTCTCACCGCAGACCCTTCCCACCAGGAGCACAAGCAGCCAAACCCTGTGAGCCAGAGCCCCTCACTGCCCCTTGCCCGGCCTGCAGGTCTCCACCATGGACACTGCTCCATTTGTCCCTCACCAAAATCCCAGCACAAAAAGAGGGCACACACGTGACAAAACGTTTCTAACCTCTCACTGGGATGAAACAACTTCCTGAAGCCACTGCTGATGTGTGAACATCGCTCATAAGGGAGCAGCAGCTCCTCAGCATGTTGGTTTTACTGTCAAGGACTTTGTTCCCAGCTTCAATAACCTGAAAGGCAGAAATTCCAACCACACCAAATGGTTTGGGCATGAAAAGAAGCTCACAGTGAACCAACACCACTGAGGAGGCAGGAGGCAAGAAGCCACGCGTGGGTGGTGTCTGTGCACGGGGCACGAGGCATCAGCCAGCACAGGCAGCCCAAAGCCGGGCATTCCATGGCCTGCAGGCAGCAGGACCCCACCGTGCCACCAAAGTGGTCCTGCTTGGACTGAAAAACTCGTCAGTCTCCTTCCTCCACGGCCCACAGGAGATGTGCAGCCCCCGTGCTGTCACCAGCCTCTCCTGCACAGAAGCAGCAGATCCTCTGTGGTTAGGAAACGCCGCTGGAGCTAACGAGGCTGCCTTGTGGCACAGTTAATTAGCTCGGGTTTAGCACTGCTGGCTGTGTTGCCTCCAGCCTCCAATCCAGTCATCTGAATTACACTTTAGATGTGCACTCGCAGCTCAGGACCAAAATGTCAATAACAACAATTCACAACTGGCATCTCTGCCCCGACCCCAGTCGGGCGCTGCCAGGCCTGGAGAAGGCACGTGGGGCAGGAAGGAAGCACAGCTGTTATGTCCACAGGAAACCAGACATGATGTGGTTTCCCTGGACTGGTTTTTAGTACGCATTTTCCCTTGTCCACAGACCATGGCTACAACCTCTGTCATCTCTACTCCCACGGTGGCTTCAGCACTGTGAGACCTTTATTTTTCTCATCCATTTGGGATCACAGATTTCACCTGGCAATTTCTCCTGCCTGTTTTGCTTTCACTAAAATACTGTAAATTTTATTTCAAATACAATTGGAAGCTTTGGCTTCCACTTGGAGCAGGCAAAAATGTGTTCATTTCTTTTGTTACTGTGGAACTGAGAGTGCCCTCCAAGATTTGTGAGGAGGAAATTGTCTCATGTTTGCACAATGCCCTGCAGAACTTGGACCCGATCTACAAATCAGATCATTACAGCATGACTCACCACACAGGAATAAATGCAATTTAAGGTGGCTTGATTGCAAAAATCAAATTAACATAAGCACTCTGGGTTTTTATTGAATGCCAAAGGACATTCCAGCAGCAAGGGAAACATGGCACAGGGAATCTTGTCAGACACACACTTTAAATCACCTGCAAAAAGTTAACCAAAGTCTTATTGCAAACCTGTGAGGAGGATTTATGCAGCCTAAAATGAGATAGGTACCCCCGAGGGAAGGTTCTGGAATATGTTTCATTACTGCACCAACACTGACTGCCACTGGGAGCGATGCTAAATGCTGTGAGTCAACACTCCCCAGAGCCCCCTCCGTCTTGCACTGCTTGGCACGCAGAGCCTGTGGTGGATCTCGTTCTCAGGCTTCCAAACCTTTCTGCAGTGTGAGCAGAGGAATGCGTTGCCCTTGATTTCAGGCATTTCTCCTGCTCTAAAGTCAAGGTGCTGCGAGAAGACCCAATCTTCCTCAGGACACAGGGGCGAGACTGGCATCCCGAGCACGCTGTGAGATCCACTGGACACAGCAGGGAACAGGTCTCACCCTGTGATCCTGAGAGCATCATGTGCAGAATTAATCAGCTTTCTTTCAAATCAAGAGCAGAATTTAAAGGCAAGCCACGAATGAGTCATCCATACCTACAGCGGAGCTCATTAACTGAGCTTACGTGGCTGCCTGCCTTACTGAAACCCACGAAGGCCTCTATACGTGCTACAAAACTCTGCTCCCAGCCCCATGGCCAAGCCTCTCTCACTTCTTCGTGCCCGTGCAGGGAGCTCTGTGTGCAGGGGCTGCAGCCAGTCAGCAGCGCGTTCCCCCAGGTCACTCACAGAGCCACGAAGCCCAGAACCATCTCCACATCGGTTCATCTCTTCCCTTTCCCCAGCCCTCAACAACCACTGTGGAACTAATGAGATGGGGTGAAAAACTGATTTCTCCACAAGAAGAAAAGAACCAAAATCAGATTCTATTGGGTAACTGAAGGAGGCATAAATATCTGAAACACAAAAATCACAGGTTTCCTGGGGGTATCAACACCTCTTCCAAAGGGCAGAACCAGAAAACAGCCCAAAAAACACAGCCAGTCCTGCAAGATCTGAAACACCCCACTAAACCAAGGATTCCCAAATGTACTTTACTCCCACACTGCTCTCCCAGCAGCAGCAGCCTCACACGAGCTCTGGATGAGGAGGCACGGGGTGTCTGCAGCAGCCTCGTCCCCCACGGCGCTGGGGCAGCAGATCGCTGCCAGAAGAGCCAGCCCTCGCTCCCACGGTGACACCAGCAGTGTCACAGCAGCACCCGGACACGGGCCCAGCACCCAGCACACCAGGGCCCATCTGCACCCAGCTTTCCCCAGGGCACGGAGAGCGAGGGGGAACCGAGCACCTCCTCAGTCCGGGGAGCTCCTGGGCTCCAGCGCTCCCCGGAGCGGGGCTCTCTGTAATCACGGTGCAATAAAGATGACAGCCCTGACTCCTAAAGATCACAGCACTGCTCTGTGGCACTACTGCTCTCTGCAAAACCTGCAGGAACTGTCCTTGTCCTGGAGGAAGCCTTGGGGATCAGTCTGGCTCCTGCCCCAAGCCCTGACTACCATGCCTGCAAGTTGCCATGCTCTCATTTTGCAGCCCCCTATTCCTAGAACTTTTTCTTTGATTTTTCCATGGTTTCTATGCGGATTTTCACAGCACATTCACTCCTGCTGTCTCTTCTGACAGCCCAATCTCATTTCTGGATTGTTCCTCAAATGCACTGCCCCTTCCAAATGGAGTTTTGATTAACCTGGGACGGAGCAGCCCTGGCCATCTGCTGCCAGCAGGAAAGGGATGAGGCACCCCAGCACCAGTGACCATTTCTCGGTGCCCCCGAGGAGAGGAGAGGGGCCCAAGCACACAGTCCTTACCCAGACCTGCCCTGCAGGTTTCCTCCCTCCATCTGCACTCTCTTCACAGCTCCAGGATTTCTGCAAGATGTTCGGCTCAGCCAATTAGTGCCAAATGTGGGGTCTGCTCTGGTTTGTGTGCTCCAGTACAACAGAAAAGCTTTGCTGTTATTGATGAACCTGACACCCCAGGCAGGATAGTAATTACATTAAAAACCCTGTTGCAACTCCCACTGATGCCTCTATTTCTGGAAAACACTTAGCCTTGTTGCTTAATTCCCTGTCTTCCAGACAACTTGGAGTGTGAAATTATAACTACACAAGGTACTTTTAACTAGAGATCAATGCTGTGCCTCACTTTAGATGGTGAAAACCAGTGCAATTTCATTTTCTCCTCAATTTGTACCAGTGGAGAATCTGGCCTATTAATATTATGTTAAATTATGCTTTCATCAGCTATTAACTTTCATGCCATATTCAAGTTGCTCCTGCTGTTAAACACTTTGGAGATGCTGATACAACTGGGATCCTGTGAGTCACCCCTTCTGCAAGGAATGAAAATTGGAAATCAGCTGGGGGAAGAACATGCAAGAAGAGAATGAATGGTGCAAAAGGACAGGGGAGAGATGACAACTTTGTTGGGACAAAATACCAAACAAAACCAGAGAAGTGCACTGCCTGCTACCCTAAGGAGAGTTAAGCAAGAGAGGCTGAGGTGGGATTAGATACTGTTAATTTTTCTTCTGACTTCTGTGGTCCCACGTTAAATTCAACATGGTCTGATTATCACTTTAAGCAACAAAACTGCAAAATACATTGAACCTCAGGGCGACAGGAGCATCTTACACACTTGCCTCTTTGTGTGTGAAAAAATTTCCTTTTAAGTCTGTCAGGATTTTCTAATTACACCTCCCAAACCCATCACTTGAACGTTTAGGGAAATTATCACTTTAAGGCAGGAGTCTGTATTTCCAGAAAAGGCTGAATTTGTTTGCAGCAGCTCTGATATTTGCCAGGGTAAAGTTTAATGACATTAGGCCTTGCACAAGGAACACCTTCCTGTCTTTTGCGTGTGCTGGTTATAAATGGGATGTCTCAAGTGCTGTTTGCCTCTTGTTTTATTTCACAGAGAATTCTCCTGAAAAGCTGCCCCCTGTTCCCAGCTCTGCTGCCGATGGCAGGTCCTCACCCAGCCTGGTGCATCTCCAGTCCCTGCTGTCTTTGGGACGAGCAGCTCCACCTCCAGGGGTCTGGAGCCCGTGCCATGGGCAGCACTGGGCTGTAACACCCATCCCTCCCTGCCTGTCCATCCCAGGGGTGGGCAGTGCTGGGCTGTGACCCCCATCCTTCACTGCCTGTCCATCCCTGCCGTGGGCAGTGCTGGGCTGTGACACCCATCCCTCCCTGCCTGTCCATCCCTGCCGTGGGCAGCACTGGGCTGTGACAGCCATCCCTCCCTGCCTGTCCATCCCAGGGGTGGGCAGTGTGGGGCTTTGACACCCATCGCACTCCACCTGCCCCTCCTCTCCCAGCAGAGAACACGCCCAAAAACAACCAACACTGGTGTAGCTGGAGCGAGCAGGGACTCCAGGACAAGCAGGGAATCACTGCCAGCATCCCCAGAACAGCCCCAGAGCCTGCTGGAGCTGGCTGCAGGTGCTGCTGTGCTGTCACCCACGTCCGAGCACGCACCCAGGGCCCAAGGTCACCTTTCTGCAAGGACCAGGGTGCAGGAGCAAGCTCCAGCCTCACCCACAGCCAGTGTGGCCAGAGTGCAGCTCCAGGGCTCTGGGGTCAGCAAAGTTGCTCAGGCCCCCCTGAAAGCCAAGGGGATGGGGGTGTGGGCTGAATGGCCCTCTCGAATTGCTGATTTATTCCTGCAGAGTACCAAGGAAATGAGATTTTAGCTAAAGCTGGACAAGATGAATCCCAGCCCAATTTCCCAATGCATCCCTGCTGGAGCAAGGCAACTTTTGAACTCAGGTTTGTTCTTGACCTGCATGTGAGTGTGAAGAGTGCAGTGGCAGCGAGCACATTGAAGAGAGTGACAGCTCCCAAATGGCTGCTTTATCCTCCCTGACCTTTCCTTCCTGGAAATCTTCTTTTGGGGCTGCAGAACAGCCTTGCTGCTGAGCCGTGCCCAGAAATAGGGCACTTATCTCTGCAGGGCTGCTCTCACCTTCTTCTGGAGGTGAGCTGTGGGGCCAGCACGGCCTCTCCCTTTCAGTAGGCAAGTTTTCTTATCAAAATAATGCCTTGCCCTAAGAAGTCCTGGAAATGTCATTTCAATTTGATTTAGATATTTTGCTTTCTCCTCTTTGATAGAGAAAGGTTTGAGGAGGGGTTGCGATGGTGCCTCTTCCACAGGCCTGTGTTGTAGAGGAAGAATAAATAAGCCCCATCTACAAACACATGCTGCACTCCCGTCCCTCCTCGTGCGGGTTCTCAGCGAGCAGGGGAGGGCACAGAGCGGGCACAGGCAGAGCACGGGGTGGGGACAGCTGCCCCCCGATCCCCTTTTGTTTCCACATCTCCAGTCTGCTCTTGGGCTAAACCCCCGTGTTTCCTTTGCCTCCCTGAGTGAAGGGAGATAAGCGTGCTGCCTCTCTCACTTTCCTTTTCTCCTGAGTGTCCTCTCTCTCCGCCGGCCC
>VWZW01003938.1:362215-439590 GCA_013397115.1 Edolisoma coerulescens | reverse complement strand
GCTGCCTTCCCACCCAAGTCGGGCCTGCCTTTTTCCCAGTCACGAAAAATAGTTTGTTGGGGTTTTTCTCACGCTCAGTGGTTACCACCAAGTCTCACAAACGGAGCACTTTTCGGGGATTTGTATCTGTGCTGGGGTTACAAATTAAGTCCCTGTTCTGTGAGCCACACTTCACTACACAATAGTAATACAGTAACGGTACTGTGAAAGTGCTTTCCTCTGACATGTGAAATTAATTTATTTATCGGTAGAAATCAAAACAAACCACTTTGAAGTGGAAATATTATTGTGCCCTTTAGATTTTACTTTGATGAAGCCTACAATACTATTCCTGTTAACCATCTGTTTAAATCTTAATTAAATGGTGTTGCCACATGAAAAACAATCACATCATCCTCTATAATACAAGGTTCTGTAATTGTTCCAAAACAGAAATACTAAGCTTTAAAAATTGTGTCTCCTATATCACCAGGATTTGTTGTGGTTGTAAATTATTTTTAGTTTTATTTGAGGAAGCACAAGTTGTAATGACTCTTCATGTGTTTGTTATAAAATATTTCTGTGCTGCAAAGAGATCTGAAAATATGAATTGCTTTTTCTTTGATGAGGGGGTGATTTCAAATTTTTTTTTTTTTTTAAAGTCTTAGCAGAAGTGATTCTCCACAACTGGACCAGTTCCTTCAGCTTTTCCCAGATGTCAGCATTCTACATCCCATCCAGTGGCTATTAGAGAAAGAGCCTGGAAGTTTGCATCCAAAGGGACAATGACTATTTCCAGTCCTCTTACTTCACCTGCTTAAGCATCTTCCTCCCACAAGGAGTCAGATATTTATGCACTTCCCCAGCACAGGTACACAGGAAGCATTTTGGACAACTTAAAATAGACTTCAAATCTCTGTGGCTGGAAGTAATCTGATTCTCAGCCTCTTCTTCAGAAACTACAGCACAGAAATCTGAAGGAAACGTTAAAGACAGGACTTACTGATTTAAAGGGCTTTGACTTCAGGTTTTATCTGCTTTTTTAAAAGCACCCCCAGGCAGAAGAGTTATTCTTTTATTCCACGGTAGAAGAAACAACATATCATTACCCTTCCCTTCATTTGCTTCCTGGAAATAATTTATGCCAGTGAGTCACCACCTGTGAGCTTAATATAATCACACAATTTGCCAAATGGCCTTTTCCAAACAAAACTCAACTTTATGCAACAACAAATCTGAAATGTATTCTCCTCTCCATAAAAAAAGCCCCCAATTTTCTAAAGCAAAGCTAAAGTTATCTCTATTTGTCCTCCTCCAGGATTCTCATCTGAGGCTAACTTAGGAATTTTGAGTCAAACTTTGCTCTCCCATACACCCACCTAGAAACGCTCCGAGCCACAGAGCTGCTCACCCAGACAAGGCATCAGGGGTCACGGAAAGGAAAACGTGAGGAACTCTCCTTTCCGCGGCCAGCGCTGTGTGTAAGCTTGCCCTGAGGCTCCCCGGGGAGCAGGGAAGGAGAAAAGCCCCTGAGAACAGAGATGCCCCTCCCCACAGCACCTCTGCGCCTCCAGGTCAGTGCCCTGCTGGACAACCCTGCTGCCGACGAGGACCCAAACCCAAGGGTTTCTTTTGCTACACAGAAGCAATTCCGTGGCGTTTGCCTGAAGGATGCCGAGATAAAGCCCTAAAACGCCTCCACCGAGAACAGAGCAGGCAGGGAAGTGTCCCCAGCAGCTGTTTCTGTACAGCCCCAAGGGGAGGAGACCTCTCCTCCCAGCTGCTCCGCGGGTGCTGTCTGCAGGCAGAGCTCCCCCAGCAGCAGGGAGCAGAGCATGGCCCCATCTCCGATTCCATCACCACCCAGAGCTCCCCTCCACGTGCACAGGAAGCAATTCCTCCCTCCACAAAGAATCACCAATAACTGATCGCCCCCGAGCCAGACTGGAAACAAAGGGCAGGCAAAGGAGACTGTCCCAGCCCCGGAGTGAACTCCCCAGGGTCCTACAAAGCTGATTCTGGAGCTCCCCTCCCAGTCACAGGGTGGGTCTAGCCCTGCACGCCCTTCACCTTCTGCTGGTCTGTCTGAAGTGGTACAGAGAGCCTGGGGAGAGCTGGAGTGAGCTTTTGCTGCATTAAGCTGTATATTTAGATGGAAGTTTGCACCCAGCATGACGATGTGCATGCTAAATTTCCCACACCAAAAAGTAGCTGTTTGATGAAAACTGGAACTGCTGACAACAGTGACAATATAAAGCCATCTTAGCCACTGAAATTACACAGTGGCAGGCTCAGATTCTCACACTGAGAAAAGCCACAGTGATGACTGGGAGCATACAATGAAAGCAGCACTTTGCTTCTCGAGATGGATTCGTTTTCTTCCTGCGATTAAGTCAGTACCCAGGACATGTGCCAGTGTTGCAGGCAAAGTCCGGCTTACAACAACAAAGTGGTCACCAAGTAACACAGAATAATACTGTGACCCTGCTTTAAGGTACTTGTCTGAATGTAACAGTTACAGTTCAGCCTTCAGAAAATGCAATTTTTTCTCACTACAATGCCCTGGAATCACTGAGTTGACTTCAGCCTTTATTGATATTCCAGTCCCATGCACACCAGCATGTCTGAGCTGGCCTGGCACAGATTAGGGAAGAACACCCAGTGCCCCAGGAGCTGGTCTCACAGGCAGGCAGCCACAGTGCTGCCTCAGCTCTCCCTGCTTGCAGGGATTTCTCAACCTTGATGGTACATGGAATATGATAAAAACAAAAGAAAAACATACTGGTGTTTACAGAAAACCCTCTCCTCAAGGCACTGCTAAAAGATTCAAACCTGGAGGACACCTTTAGGTCTAGGAGAAGTATGGAAAAAATGTGTTTTGCACCATCTTTCATAAACTAACCACCAACCTCAAAAACAACATTCAGCAGGCGACAGAGCCCTGCCACGGGCCGGGCTGGCTCCTGAAGCTGCGCCAGGGACAGCAGGGGGCTGTGCCAGCCGTGGCTGTGCCGCAGGGAGCCCCCGAGTGTCTCGGTCCCGCCAGGCTCGGCTCTCACTTGCCCGGACGGGCGGCAGCTCCTCAGCCCTCGCTGGCAGCACCTTGCTCCAGGCGCAATCCCCGCTCCATCCCGCAGCCGCCTCCCTTTCCGGGGAGGGTTTTGGTTGCAACAGCAACAACTGCAGCTGCGTTCCAGAGCAGCCCTTCGGTTCGGGAAGCCTTGGGATGCCGCAGAGGGAACTCCTCGGGGATGCGCTGGTTATCGCATTGCCATGGCAACCGCTGCCCCCGTCCCCGCGGGAAGCGCCTCATGGAGCCCGGGAACCTCCTCTGCCCCAGCAGCCTTCCCAGTCCTCGCCGGAAAACCCCGGGCTGGATCCATCCGTTCTGCGAACTCCCATCACCGGGGCAGCCGCACACGGAGCATCAGAAGCATTTGGGGCATTCCTCCCCCCGAACCCCCGCTGCCTCCAGAGACGCCTGTCCTGGCAGCAGGCTGAGAGCACGCCAAAGGAAAGGGCATTTGGAAGGGCCTGCAATTAATAATGGAACGTCTTGGTACAGGATATTCTAACAGCCAGCCACATAAATAAACTCACAGAGAGCTTAGGGAAAACCATGGAGCGCATCTCCACTGCCCCACCACGTGCTGATCTAAAGGCAAAGGCCACCCCAGCAATACTTGAGCCAAAAGAGCTGGAAACAGAGAAAGGGGAAAATGTAAATTTATAGATGAGTTAATTATTTTAATCTTTTAAAGATATTCAGGTAGTGATTTGGAATTGCCTTTGCTCTAAATTTTTTTTTGTACACTGACCCAGGACAGACATTGATTTGAACACACAGTTTAGTTGTAACAAGGATTTGTTTGAAGATACTAAACAAGAAATTCTCGTAATTGTGAAACTGCTTCCATTCTGACACAGAGACAGCTGGCCTGAGGCTTACCTCATAGAAAATTTAAGATTTATCAGCTGGGTTTAATGTAGTGTTTTCTGTTCTCATTACACACTGTAATCATGTGTGCAGATACAATTCTAGCTGTGACAAACACTACTCAGTGCATAGCATGGCTTATTCTTACCCTCCAAATCTAAACATTAAGGATTTTGCCCTCCTGTTGCAACACAGCATCCAAGGGAAGTCCCTTTTCCGTGCAGATCAATTGCTTTCACGAGGGCATGAACCCAGACAGCAGCAACGCAGCTGAAGGAAAGTGCTTGCAAAGAAATACCTTCCCAACATTAAACTAGGTCTAGAACTGATTTATTCTTCTGTCAGATGTGCTGCCCTTAACACTCCCTGCAGACCCAAGGAGGAACATTTCCAAGGCAATGAAAACCAGTGGCCCCAGCTACCTTTGAAAAAGTTTCACCTGCTTCAAGCTATAACCCAAAGCTCTTTCCTTGCTTTGTCAGGGGAATTAAAGCAGGGAAAGGTGACTTCTAATTTGATAATTAAAGAAACAATTTCCCCACCACAAATGTAAACTCCTGAAGCCAAAATTCATGAGAATAAGGAAACAATAGGAGGGCTCTTCCCAGCAGCTTTTTGAATTACTCTGAGGCTGCTTGGGCCCCTCTCTTGGCTCCTACACCTTCTTCAAAGCTGTCTGATCACCAACACATCACTCCCTGTGCTTGGGGACTCCTCGTCCTTGAGAGCTCGTTCAGGAGCCTCAACAGTGAATAACCACAGCAGTGGAGTTTGAAACCCCTCCTCTTGTTCTCCCACTTGTCTTTGCTGCACTTTTTCTTGCCTCACTACTTCTTTCTAGAGTTGTTGATATGTGGATCTGGAGTGTAAATATGCCCATACCCCATCACACTGTGATGAGCTGTCTCACACTGTAGCTTCCATAGAGCTGCTAAAGGGAGGAGAGTTTTAAATAAACACTGAATGTAGCCTTGAGAGTGAGGAAGAAGATTTTTGACTGAAAAGGAAGGGAAAGGGAAAACAAATTAACTTGTGTTCACAAGGAAGTGCTGGCAGAGCATCATCCCCAAGGGTGAGATTTGACCTATTCTGAGAGGCTGTTTTCTGCTCACAAGGCAGACTTGGTCACTGTTGTGACAAAAGTCAGCTGGAGCTGGTGCTGAAATTATTTTAGGAAAAAAAAATAGAAGGAAAAGGCCACATATGAGAGCTCTTAGCCATTGGGATAAGTGACCAGTGGAAAAGTCATCTCAGTAAAACAATTAGGCAATTAAAAAGGAAAATTTTCTATTAATTTTCATAGGGGTTTCTAAAAAGCAGGAAGCAACAGGGATGCTGATGGAGAGGCTGAGGTAAGGATGGGAAGTCTGGCTGGTCTCCAGGAAAGCATCCCAGTGTCTGTCACAGCCCACACTGCACGTGCAGACAGACCAGGCTGCTGCCATCAAAGGGTTAAACATCAGTGGTGCTGGCTAAACTGTAAAAAACCCAAACCAGAAACAAATAAAAATCAAGGGGAGAGCTGACTGTAAGCAGCCAATGCCAGTAACTCAGGGAGCCCGAGCAGGGGCTGCCCCTCCTGCTGCTGGAGGCCGAGGGGCTGCGTGGAGAGGCCCCGCTGGGACTGGCCACAGAGGGGAGATTCTGTCCAGCCAGATTCTGTCCAGCCAGCTGCTGGTGATTCTGAAGTCACAAAATGCACGCTGAAATAATCATTCGAGGTGGTTACAGGCTCCACAGAGGAGCAGAGGCATTCCTGGGAGCACCGGGTGCTGCCCCCACATCAGCAGTTACAAGGCCCGAACAGGACTTGGTAAAGAAACCAACTCCTGTCATTTTGATTGCCTATACAGAGCAAAGACTTCTCTGCCAATGAACCCTTGAGAAATAACTAGTATGAGAAAGGAAGAGAAGATGAAAAACTCAGAAAATTGCAGATTCCTTATTACAATCAAATTTATTGAGACTAGAAGTGAATCTGAGCCCTGAACTAGCACCTAGATATCCCCAAAGCATGGGTGCAAACATCAGCTTTGAAGGTACAAAGCTGAGGGCACATGGATTTGGACTCTACAAGGGATTTAATTGTAAGTGGAAACTTGGCCATTCAAGAGCTTTGATACCTGGTTCTTGCTCCTGCCTCTGTTTTCGTGGTTCTTCAGTCCCCTGGGGAAAAAACCCTGGTCCCCAGAGTGCTACAAAGGGAAGTCTGGGGGGGTTCAAGTCAGTCCTGCTAGACAGAGTGTGTTGAGATTTGAATCTGTATTGATTTAGCTTTTAAGGACCACGAGGGAACACTCAAGGAGACAAAATGTTCCCCAGCACAGGGTGAGGGCAGAGGGAACTCAGCAGAGCAGCGGGTCGGCTCTCGAGTCCCCAATCGCTGTTTATTCAGAACATTCCTTCTTTTAGCAGCTGTGTGGAAGCTCCAGCGTGAGACAACTCCCCAGAGCGTGGTGGGGGGGTGTGGAACCTACGCACAGCCAAAATCAAAGCAGAGCTCCACTCACAGCCAGCACGGGGCTGGCAGGGCTGGGGATGTGCAGGGGCTTTGAGGGCACTCCGAGGAACTCAGCAGGAGGATGGCTCGGAGCAGAGCTGGCCCACAGAGTCACTTGTACCCTCGGGACAGACCCCCTCTGTCCCCAGCACCGGGGCTGCCGAGGGCACAGCTGTCTGCAGCTGCACTGCACGGAATCCAAAGGGGCTCCACTTGTGAGAGGGATCAGTGCCACACATCCACCACTCCCACGAGGCTTTCTTCTAACTGAAATTTATAAATGGGGCACTTTCTCTCAATCCCCTGTTCCACGGAAAAGTAACTGAATTCCAGTGATTATTTATGTATCTATGCTTATACAGACACAGCAGAATGTGAACAGGACACATTTTTAAAAACAAAAAATTACATTTTTGGCCTGTGAGATAACTGAGCTCTCAAATAACAACTACAAATTGGGATATTTAACATCCTTCCTCCCTCATTTAAAATAAATATATAAAGCAGATAAGCAAGCCTGCCATGCTGTCAAAGCCTCCGGGAGGCAGGGACAGGCGAGAGGAATGGTGCAAATCAATCTGCATTACATTATCTCACCAGGAAGACTCGAAGGGACTACAGAACATTTCCATTAATCTTGTGTGCCGCCGCTCCGAGTCATCCCAAATGGCATCAGGAGGAGATGAATCCAGCAGCACGTGGATCAGAGGGGAGATGGGCCAGACCCCGCACCACAGCCGGGGGGAAGGGAAGGAGACAATTCCCACCCCAGGTTCTCCCAAACGTTTTGCTGTGAGTGATGAAGAGGGACTGATGAGAAGAGCACCTCTGGTTCCCCACCTTTCTGGAGGGCCAAGAGCAAGCACAGCACCTCCACCTTGCTGATTTATCTGAGCACCATTGCAAAGGTGACCATAACCATGGGAATAGTCCCATGCCCACATTAGGCTTTGTTTTACAGCCACGCTGAAGTCTAGATGCTGTCAGCCTCACACAACACCACACTCCTCAGTGGGCCATGAACCTGTGAATGTGTTAACCCTCGGCAGCACAAGCTGTCCCAATTAAAAAACAATTCAATCTGTACACACAGTCCCCTAAAATGAACTAACTTTGCCCCCTGGGTTGCATCCTGGCTAACCCTGACACGCTTTCAAGTGCCCAGCTTTCAACACACAGTCTGCCTCTTTGTTTGCAGCTGCCACAGTGTGAACTGCTCCAGGTTTATGCCTCAAGTCTTGCTTCTGTTCATGTGCCCTTGGCGTTAGCACAGAGACATAGAAAAGGTAACTGTATTTGAGCTTTTTCAACCAGAAAATTTCTAGCTGTCCTAATTTGGGGCTGTGGATAGTCAGCAGGAGGGGGTAGGAACAAAAAAAAAAAAAGAAAAAAAAGCCCAAACAACCCAGTGCCAGAGTACTGCCCCATAAAACAACTCCTGTGTGATGCTTTCAGTTCAAATCCAGTCTGACATTAATACTTGTCTTTACTTCCCTAGAGAAAACAAACATGCTGAGACTCATTGTATAATACAAATTTGGAGCTTTGTTCCTCAAGCTGGGTTAGACTTATAATGGGCCAAAAAATTAGCACAAGTACTGAGCTCTAAATCTTTAACTCCAATAACTGTCAGGCCAAAGTGGCAAATGCACCAAGAAGTCACCTGGCACAGACACCCACGCTGCCTGTACAGACACTCCTTGAAGAAAATGAAAGGAGTCAGAAACAAGTACAGAAGGAAAGTAGGTTCCAACACCTGGCATCATTTCACATCCCTTGCACAAGCAGCCTCAGAGCATTACAGGCTGGGGCTCTCTCCAGAATTACTGTCATGTCCTTGCTGCTGGAAAACTGAGCAATATTTCATAAGCCACTTATTCAGTTAATGTTGACCTCTTTTGTTCATGGGAAAGTTCTAGAAGGGAAGTCTCAGCATCCTCCTACACACAAATACAAACCCTGGCACTCACTCTCCCCCTCTGTCCCTCCAGCCTATCCACACGCAATTTTTGTCCCATCTTGACTATGAGGAACATTATGGAGACACCCTAAAACCAGCCAGGCCCCAGGTGATCAGAGCTGGGCCATGCAGGATCTCAGCACATTTATTTCCCCGTGAATACACCAAAGGCATACATTCACAGTTGTTTGTTACAACTTCCATTTTTCCTTTCTGGGGATTTTTTATCAGTAAAACCACAATTTTTAACATAGACATGAAATCCAGACACACACCACGGTGAAGGCAGAAAGTCACAAGAATATGGCTTTCCTCATTCACTTGAAAGCAATAGAAAAGCACCCGTGGTAAAGTTTTCCACATCATTCCACAGGCACTATTAGCCAAAGTTTTAATGCTGCTCATTAACAGAAAACAACAAACAGCTCATATGGAAATTGTACTCTAAGAGCTACAAAATTAAGTTAAATCCAAATAACACTCTAACAAACAACTTCAAAAATCATGTTCATCCTTGTCACCGAAATAATTACTGCACCAACCAATGGGAAACTCCTTCCCCTCAGTAACCATGGAAATATTTAAAGGTTGCCAAAGCCCTGCAATTATGGATTTCCCAATAGTTCCCCTTGTGATGTGGGAACTCGGTGTATCGCACACAGAACATCAGGGCTTCCTGCCACAGAGTGCGAAAATGCACTTTAATTATCACAACAGAAAGCGATAGTTGGTCAAAAGACAGAAACCAGAATTACTCAAAATCAATATAAGACTGCCACCAGCTTGTAGGATGTGTGTTATCTCCCTTGTTAGAATCACACAGAGCCACATACTGTATCTATTAAAGGTTGTGAAGCCAGGCAATCCAATTTTTTGTGAGTGCAAAGCTCTCATTGTTATGAATATGGATGAGGCAGCGGGGCCTCCGTGCAGCCCATCAAACCTTGCTGGAGCAAGTCCAACAGAAGAGACTCCGTCAGAGCTGCTCTGGGCCCTGCCCAGCCCCCGGAGCTGCTCACCTGAGCAAGCAGAGCACAGCGAGAAGGGCTCTTCCCTGGGCCCAGGCTGTGGAAAGCAGGTCCAGGTGCCAAGAGGGGACAGCAGTGACCAGGACAGAACCACCCTGCTCCTGGGGGCTCCACAGCCCCTCCCGGGCACACTCTTCCTCCTCATTTTTCTCACTCTCTGTGCTCCCCTTCCTCCTTTTTGTCACAGATTGCCACCAAGGATCTTCTATCCCATTAACCTCTCTCACCTCCTTCTTTCCTTCGTGGTCCCTGGTGCCAGCACATCTCCACACTATCTGGGCCCTACAAGTGCCACAACACTGTCTCCTTTAGATTCAGTCATTCCACCTCCACATCAGTTCCTGCCATCAACAAGCCTGGAAAAAGTCACACAGGATCATGTTATTCCATCTAGCGAGAGCCTCTAGAGGAAAACCCTGCCCTCCCTTTCAAGCTGCTTCCCCTCCCCAGCACAGAGAGCTCAGCCTAACAAAGGGAACCAACCATCCCCTCCCCTCCGCTTTGCTGCGGGAGCAGCCTCCATTAATTCTTGCAGGGAGATGATTAAAACAGGGCTAACACAGCCACCTGACAAAAGAGGGTGCTGAAGGAATCTGTTGTCAGCAGAGGAGCAGCCCAGCCTCCTCCAGTGCTGTACGGAGGAGAGGAACTCCCCATCGCCTCAGCTCTCCCGGCACACCTGACCCGACTCCGAATCCTCCATGGGGCACACGTGATTTCTCAGCATTAAAATCTCCATCAGACCCAGCAGTTGGCTTTAGAAAGCGATGCCAATCTATGTATTATTTATCTTTGACACTTCAGATCACTGAAGTTAAAAGCACTTCCCTCAATTTCCTTTTTTTGCTTGTGCTCGTATCATTATCCTTGGATCACTTTGAGTCTAATGGACTCTGCATGTGCCAAGCGAAAAAAATCTCAAGAATGCCTGATATAAAAGTTGCCTCTCTGTCTTTAAAGGAAACCATTGTTCCACAAATCCTTTAAGTGCTGGACTTTCTAGCTCTAGGAATATTGCTGGAGGTGATGTTGCTGCACATCAGTAAGTACATACAAGCAGCATTGATCCTTTAGCTGTCAGCCCAATCTCTTTCTTAGCTTCCTTCCCCCCTAAAAGCTGCTCAAACATAACAGTGTTGAGCCACACAACAAAGGGAGAGAACACACCTCCCACAGAGGCGTTTCTTCCCCTTTCCTGCACAGCTTCAAGTGCCTGAACCTTGCCTCTGACAGGTGTAAATCAGACTTTGGGGACCGTTGCCCCTGCAGAGCCAGAGCACTTAGGTCACTGTTTTGGCCTTTTTTTCCCCACCTCAGAACTGCTGTTAGTGTACTCCAGACTTACACAGAAAAGCACACACCTAATCCTTTCTCTCCAAGAAGCTAATTCGCTGTCTGGTTGATGTTTTTCTAACACTGCAGAGGTGGATAATAAAGTCACTCTTGAGGGAATCTGCTTGTGAAGTGACCTTGCTGGTCTTCTTACTTTTTGTTGAGTCGTTCAGGAGACCACCTTGGCCATTATCTGGATTCTGCCTATACAGAACAGCACCACAAAGCTCAGCAGTTCCCATTTGTTTCCCTGGGTCAGTGGCTGTAGAGACAAAAGAGGGTGAGCTGGTCAACAGCTCTTCTTGCCCCATGATGCCCCTGACCTCACAATGAGGCTTCTCTTGGGGACAAGCCTCTCAGTGACAAAGGAGCCACATGGTTTGATATAGCAGCATATTCCCCAGAGCTTCCTAAGGGCTAGGATTATCCCAGAAACTAAGTTCCTTTCAAATCCATCTGGACACCCCCAAATACAGACCACCAGAGCTTGGAAACTTGGTGGATGCTGACTTCACCTACTGTCTGGTCAAATCTCTCTGGACATCAACAGACTGATAAGATGCTTGCTAGCAGCGTTATGCCATAAAATGTCTTGTAAACATGAAAATCCCGGGTTTCCTAATGAAATGGGATGGTCTCTGAATATGCAGTGTCCTACCACAGAGCAGCTGAGCCCTGGCGCCTGCCTGCAGCTCCTCACACGGTTGTTTGTATTCATACTCCAGGAAATGAAAAGACTTTCGTGGTTGACAGGAAACAGTGATTAGAGAGCTGAAAGCATCAGGGCTTGTAAATGTGGAATTAAACCTTTATTGAATTTGAGATTATTTTTCAGTAGGAAATCGGGTAGGTCTTTCATTTAATGTGCTGATTACAGGTGACTCACCTTTCCAGACAAATCAGGGTTTAATCAAATTATGACAGCCTAAAGCAACAGCATTGCTGAGCTGAAAACGTGGGAGAGGCTGCAAGGGACAGACCTAATGCAGCATCTCCCACAGCAGCCAGTGACTTCACAGTGACCTGCCCCATCCACCCTCGCAGGGTTATGGTCCAAAACCCGGATCAACTTGGAAATAACATCAATATGGCAAGTATTCCAACAGAATCAATAAATAAATATATAAACTGAAGATCATGTTAATACCACATCTGTTGTCTGCCTTAAAGCTTCCTTTACACAAACAGAGGAAAAGGGGCCTTGATGGTTTAAGCACAAGCACCTACTCATTAACATCACGATGCACGCTGACTCGGGTGGGTAAAGACACCCTGAGCAGGGATAATTACATAAACTAACACACCACAATGTGAATGTAAATTAATTCTCAGACTGGATTGATATTTAAGCCTTCAAGAGTATAGATATTTTTGTATAAGTAAGCTAATTTTAAGTACTTCCATTTGTTTCAGCGGGACAACTTGCAGGCTTTATATTAAGCCTGTTCTGAAGTGTTTGCTTGCTTTAGTCACACCAAGTATCATTTCACTGCTAAGATAGCCTCAAGTGGCTCATGAATTCAGCAGCCCCTAGATTCCAGTGCTGCCGTACCTATCACCAGCCCTGCATGACATTCAGTAATTATAGGCTGCTGTCAGACTGGTGCCATCCTCACAAGCAGTGCTGAGCTCTTGAACATCAGTGTGCCAACCAGACAAATGCAGAGCTCCTCTAAACAAAGAGATTAACCGAAAGAAAGCAGGCCAACCCCTGCTCTCATTCACCCCTCTTGGACAGGCTGTGTGCATTTGGCTGCCAAGACCATTTGGCAAGTCGCACCCCTCCAGCAGCAGAGCCCTGCACAGCTCCTGTGAGCAGAATGCAAAGGCAGGAGCTGAGCTGGAGGGGCTGTGCCCGCCGGCTGCTGCTCCACTTGTGCAGCCCTGCAGATGGTTTACTCTGGATTAACACACATTTCTAAGTCAGATTTCCAGTTTTGATTGGCTAAAAATACTCCTCTTCCACCAAAGTCACACAGTACAACTAAAGATGGTGATTTTTTTCTTAGTAAAAGAGGGAAATAGTTTTTCATCTTATATAAAAGAGAAAGAAAAGGAATTTTCCTCAAAAGCATTGAAGAGACTAAGCCTGATAAAATTGAATCTAGAAGTGAACAAGTAAGTCAAGTCTTAGAAACCAGTTCCCTGAAGACAAGGTAATGGGACTGCGTAAATCTCATTCAAAGTGAATCAAAAATTGAAATAACATATTTCATTTAGTCTTGTACAGGAACACAGCCAAATTTCACCAGTTGCTGTGCCAGTAAGTTCTTTGAGAGGGTACACTGGTTACTGAGTCTACTTTATTTTCCCCTTTTCTTTTATTGAAAGGGATTCCAAGATTTAGGGGACAACTGCCCAGCTGCAGAAGTGTAGANAGCTTTGGAAGTGCAAATGAAGGAAGGAAACAGCAGTGGAAACAACTTCAAAGGATCTTACTGCTCCCCAAACAAGTCAGGAAAACACACAACTGGCTCTCTGCATGAGCCTGGGTCCAGTAAGATAAGGGCAGATTTCTCCATGGGACTGACCCCACTCAACCCACCAGAGCTAGAGCAGGAGCAGCCACGAGCTAGCAAAGGGATGATGAGGAAACATCTTCCTTGCAAAGAGAAACGAGGAGGAGAACAGGAGATCACTTTTTCCCTGGTAAGAGCAGCCTGAGGGTGCATGCATAGCTCAGCCAGCTATACTCAACACTTCGGGCAGCAACCCACCTCACTTCTCAGGGAGGCCACTTCTGCTCAGGCTGGATGCCAGCACAGGCAGGATTCCCAGGCCTGGCCCACCAGCAAGTCCCTGAGGGACCTGGGTGCAGCTCTCCAGCCAGCTGCTGATGCTGGGAAAGGGGAGGTCTCCCTGCAGCAACTGCAGGGTTGTTTATGGAAAATCAAACCAGTCAACAAAGCAACAGAAAAAACACCAGGGAAAATCTGAGATACTTAAAACAACGAAGTAGCTGCAGATAAGGAGAAAAAAGAAGGTTTGTCTTTTCAGTTACCCTCGGCACTAGAACATTGAATAATCACTAAAAGAGGTTGAAAGCATGTATTTGGGGTCTATCAGCCCTATGGAATTAGAAGGAAGGAGAGCTAGCAGGGGCCAGCACAAGGGACTCACTCATGTCCAGGGCGCTGCCAGGGCTCCTCTCCACCAGCGCCGCTCGCTCCTGAAGCCCCTGCAGACCTTCTTCTCTTCTCCCACCGGGTAACTCACACAGGGGCGAGTCCTGTCACATGAGCTGCAAGCCCCAATTAGGAAACACCTGTTAATTAGCCTGGTTCCCAGCAGGAGTGACACTCCAGCTGGCCAGAGGGCAGGACTGCGCCAGGGACAGGAGAGCTTGTCCTGGTGTCTGCACTGCAGAGACTCTGGGGAATGCACATCTCACTCCAAGCTACTTTAGCTACCTGCCACCTGGCATTTAGCCCATTTCTTGAGAAAATTTTACCTCTTGAAGTGTTTGCTACCCTTGTTAGTGTCAGAGCTGGTTCAGAGTCCACCCAGGCTGCAGCGAGAGCATCCCACACCTACAGCCCCTGGGGAGAATTCCATCCCTGCCCCAAACAGGCGTTCAGTATCTCACTGAGGTGCTCGGGCCCTCAGTCCCAGTCTGAAACACTACTGACTTCTGTGCTTGATTTGGGTGAGGCAGGCTTTTGTATGGAGCCATACCCCACCGAGCAGCTCTGCTTCTATTTATACAATTGTTTTATAGTGCCAAGGGTAATAACAAAAAGATGGAGCGATAAAAATAAGTCTAATCAGGACATACATAAGAAGGACTGGGGCTTGTATGGGAGACAAGACAGAAGCTCTGTTGTTCTTAATTTTACACAAAGTTTTACTTCATCTAAATCAGGCACCAGACAACTCAAAGTAGAGCCTGAGAACTTATGAACTTAATCTTTTTCTATTTAGTACTTATTAGTCAGATTTGTAAATCAGTGGTGATATTTATACACTTATTTTATGATGCGTAAATCTGTTTCTTGACTTAAAATAACAGCTGAATCTTTTTGTGTTTTATAATGATCACTAAAGTTGTGGGGTTTGGGTTTACTGGCAGTTTTATACGCCTGCAGCAATATACAGTTTAAAGACCAAGCTGTAAAGAAATTTATAAAAAAGCCCTCCTAGCATGTAAGGTAATTGGAAAGCAATGTTCTCCTTACCAGGAAATAATTTTACAAATGGAACCCATATTTCTGTAAATAAACATCTGCCTTCTCATTAGCTCCACATCAACCTATACTGAAATATACATCAGAGAAGACTGTCAAAGCAGTCACAAAGGAAAAGCAAGAGCAGAGTTTAAAAACAAAGCCTTCAAAAATCGTTATGCTTTTCAAGTCCACACAGTAAATAGGACAGGAGAATGACAGGAGAATTGGCAACAGAATCTCATCACTTAAAAAATGATTTATTTTTTTTTTAGACATAAAACTTCTGTTTGGCCAACTGTCCACAAGTGGTTTGCAGGGAAAAGAGATAGACATGAGATTCTGACATACTGTAAAATCACATCCCTAAAAAATGCAATCAAGAGTCCCAAACCAACTGTCAGCCAGCAAACGAGCCCAGCAGACATGGCTGGGGGACCACAGAGCAGCTCAGGCTCCAAATGTTTTCTTTTCTACTTCTTAAGAAGCAAAGGATGAATCTGGCTTCTAAAAGAGCACAGGATCAATACCAAAGAGAACATAATTAGAAGATATTAAAAAAAAAAAAATAAAGTAGTGTACTTAGAGAGAACAATCTGTCCTTCCTGAGCAGCCTCTCGTGCGTTGCTGAGTCACTGCCGCGCCTGCACGGCAGCAGGTGACATTTCTGAGAGCTGTGCCTTGCTCCAGGAGGCTCTGGAACACCAGCAAGGCAGGGAGAGGGGCTCGTCTCCTGATCCAGGCTGGAACTGAAGGAACACTCTCTTCTTGCAGAGTTGATGTCCATGCTCTGAAATATCCACATCTCTCTCTGTCTCTGCTGCAGTTACCTCCTACCCAATATCCTATTTTCCCTCTCCCCCAAGAGCTGGATGTGGCTTGGGATTTCTGAAGTGTGATTAGACACATGCTGGAATTTACACTAGGGGGAACTACTCCCCCTTAAGAATCGAATGGGATGATATGGGGGAAGCTCTGCTCTACTTTCCAGGAAAAAAGACATTTGGTGATCTGCCCCCACAGCGCCCCAAGCATTTCTCTCTGGGTGGAAAAGGAGCTTGCCAGAATAAACACTGAGTGCTCCAGTCTGATCTAAAAAAGTGACTGAGCACAAAATCTGTAGGGCTGCTCTGATGCTCTGTGACGTTCTTTGGCTTTGCTGGGAGACACCAGAGAGCTCAACGCTGCGCAGAACTGAAAGGTCTGCCCTGGGTTAAAAACAGAACAAATTTTAAAAAGCACTGAAACCTTCCCTCTTTAGACCCAGATATTCAGAAATTGTATTACTTTGAAAATACACTTCCTATTACTTGTATAAAACATGTTATCATTTTGTTTAAAAGTCTGATTTACAGTCCACAAAGAAAGCGTTTGTATTCTATTTTGAAGAACTGATATTTTGTATAACCTCTTTCCATGGCTTCCAGTCTCAGAAGAAACTATCAGCAAAACCCTTAAAGTAGGTTGAAGTGCCTTTCACAGAAATCTTGGTCTCTCCCAGAGAGACTGATCAGGGCTATCCTGGCCTAGGCAGCTGCTGCGCTGCCCGTGCGAACGCCCAGGGGCATCTCACAGCCCCGGGAGCCACTCCAGACTGTTTTACCTCTGAGAGCAGCATTTTCAGAAGTCCTTTGCAATGGCTGAAACCTGCTGCTGTGGCAGCACTGCCGTCCCCTCCCACGGGCAGGGAGAAGGAACATGAGGTGGTGCTGGGCTGGGTGCTGCGGCACATTTCCCCTCCACGGGGCCAGGGACCCCCAGGGTGACTGAGTGCCGGACTTGGGCTGTTTAAAATTACTCACTTTCTTCTTCTGAAACCTGCCAATTGCCTGACCTAATGTCTTAACAAGTTTTGAAATAATGAGGCAAAGCAGAAGTTTGGAAGCTCCAGACTTTGCACCTCCTGAGCCAACCATCTGTTCAGGTATAGCTTTTCCCTATTATTTCAGGCATGCTATGCTTCTTAAAATTAAAGTTTGATACTTGATTGGCTGTGATATTTTTTCATTCTTATCAAACTTCCCTCCTGCATTTTCCCTTTCATTTTCCTGTTGCTGTTAAAATACATCATTTTCCAGCATGTCATTGCACCCTCCATTAAAAAATGTAACCAGGACAAACTGATCAGGTAGGTCACTGTAAAACAATATGAACGATGTTTTCCAGGCCAGTCTAAATCCCTGCTTTGGGTGTCTCCCAGTAATTCCTAACCAGCTTTCCTCATCCAGTCCCACCCGTGGTGCCAGGGTTTGGGAAGGAGAGCCCCGGGCAGGAGGAGCTGCTCCAAGCTGAGGTGTGAGCCCGCGGATGCGAGCTCAGCCCAGCTCCGGCCGCTCCCAGAGCGCGGCAGCTGCCGGGGCTCTGCTGTCCCCACGGTGTCACCTCTGCTGGGCCGGACCCGGAGCACTCAGCACTCTGCTGGGCTGGTTTTCTTCCAGCGCTGGAGGAGCTGGACACGCACCAAGGCCAGCGGGCTGCGAGCTGCCCGGAGCCATAAAACATTCATGGCTTAGGTGCTCCATGAGATATTAGTGCAAGGACTGCACTGGAATTGGCAGTACCCCAACGCTTGGTAGAAACTTGTTCTGGAATCACACTTGCTGTGGAGCACAGCTAACAACTCCAGCGCCCCACACTCTTTGGACAAATCAGTCTCCATTTCGTAAAAAATTAAGACTGAATTTCATCCAAATTTCTGAATTTCATAAAAAAGTAAGAGTGAATTAGGGAATAGACTGGAGAGGCCTTTGTCCTTGGCCCATATGTTGAGGCAGTGCCAAGGCCAGGAGTTTGTTTCTTAGGAAAGGAGCAGCAATCTTGGAGAACATGTCCCTGCTGTGAACTTCATTTATGTCTGAAAGCCGCCTGCATACACTCCTCAGAAGGGAAGTTGGGATTTTTCCTTGCAGCTGGCTGAGTTTGGGGTTTTCACCTTGCTTTGGCAGTAGTACTGGGTTCCACGAGCAAAGCACACACTGTGTGAAGAAGCATCTTCTGGAAATCTAAATTTCAGTTTCACCAAAGTCCTCTCAAACACGGCGTCCAGAAATGCCTGAATTCACCCTTTGTGAACCAGCAAGCACTTTGACTACCTGGAACTGGTACCTGTCAGGAAGCAAACCCAGAAAAGTTTCATTTAAAGCAAAGTTAATTCCTGCTCAGGAACTGCTGCTCGATTTCCCAAGCAGCCTGGAAGAGAAAAACACAGGGTAAAGTTTCAGTGCAAACATGGCAAGACTTTATTGGGTGCTGGAAGCTATTTAGGAACTTGTGGCTGGCCCTTTGCCCACCATTAGCTATTATTGTGCTGTATTTTTGCATATATTTGAGTTAAACTCTTCAAAAAACACACCCAAGAGGTACAGTTAGCCAGTGTTTTGCTTGTTGACGCTGTTAATAAACAATATGTTCAAATTATTCCCAAAGACAAGTGTTTGAGCAAGCAGGCACTGTCACTAGTCTGGGCAGGGCAGAGCACACTCCCTCCCATGCTGCTCCTGAGAAAGCAATGACCTCTCAAGGGTTAATACATCCCCTCGCTGATGGAAGGCTGTTCTGGGCAGTGGTCTGACAAAACCCTGAGAACACACGAATCATATTTTGACTAAAGAATCCATTCTAGTACTGCCTTAATAAAATCAAAAGCTGCCAGGTTATGAAGGATCAAAAATAATTGTGGAGATGGGAAACCCTGAAGAATGTCCCCAGCAGAATCCAGGGCAGAGACACCTCAGGGTTTTGCAACGCACTTCTGCTCTGTTTCCTGTCTGTACCTTGTAAAACCAGCTTTTTTTCAAAACAACTGTGCAATAAACACAATTTTTCCCCCCTATATTTTGCCCCCCTACTTGGAAGAAGCAGAAAGGCTTTTGCAACAGAAGGAGTTCCCTGCTATTTTAGCAGACAAAATTTTTTTGACAATGTTTCATGTAATCCTCTAGCAACCACTCTCTGTCTGTCTGTCCCTTGCTATCCACACAGATCTCCTTTCATGAGTACTTAATGAGCTGAAATAATTTTCCAATACCATACATCTTTGCCTTGTTTTAATACCGTATTTACTTTCTTTGATTGCCACTGCTCATATTCCTTAAATTACCATTTTTTCATGGGCTCTGTGCTGGCTCACAAAGGCTGAAACTCCGCTTGGGGATGCGCCGTTGGAGAGGAAGAGCAAACTTCAGCCCCACAGAATGTCAGGAGGGGATGAATCACTGTGCATACCAAAAATTAAAAACACAGCTCACATAAGACTCACAAGTGATGCATAAAAGACAGAGTTCAGACCCAAAATTGACTAAGTAATTTGTGTTGATGCAGTGTAGTGAGACCAATCTGTTGCAGAGAAATAAAGAAGCAAAGCTCACAGAGTACTGGGGTGGTCTGACCCAGGAGGGAAATGAGCTGGCCACCCAAAGATCATCATTAATGCCCATCTCCTGGACCACCACCAAGGGCTAAATTTATTCCTGTCAGCAGAAGACAGCTTAGGAAATAACCAGCTGTTGGGAGACACTGGCTGTGCAGCATGACCGATCACCCTGGGAATCCAGCAAGACACAGGATCAAGGCCAGCTGTGCTGCTTAATCCTCTCTGCTGAATATTTTAAAAATTTAAGGTGACTGGAGAGTAAAAGCAGAAAGCAGCAAACCACTGAGCTTTCCTTCCTTAGGCCTAAACAAGGAATGAACAACATTTTTATCTCACCCAGAAGATTGGGAACAGGATGCTTGAGAGTCCTGGTGGCAACTGGAATCCATGAGGTTGTCTCAGGAAGAAACTGGCCCCAGGGTCTGTGCTTCAGCCTTCAGAGGATGGCACAGATGCTCCAGATGAAGCTGATGTTTCCCCACCTGTTTGGTCAGTCCAGGCAGACTTAAGCAGGGTTTTACAGAGCTACAACAACAGAGGAACTTGCAACTTTTCCAGGATAAAATGTCACAGCACACCTGGAAGCATCACTGTAGGTGTACATCGTATTGAAAGCTGTTCCTGGCAAGGAGGTGATGGAAACAGTAAAAAGTGAAACTTCTGGTTCTGCTCATGGTCACCACTGCATTTCTGTTGAGGCAGTAAGTGTTTGCTCTGCATTTACTGATTGTTTTATGGATTACATGTCAGAGCAGCTGAACTGGAGGGAGATTGCAGCAGGTGGCTGCAGCAAGATCTGGTCAGAAAGAAGAACGCTTCTATGTAAAAAGTTTCAAATATTAGACTGGACTTGTGCAAGTCTAATATCTCAACCACTTCCCCAGAGAAAGACCAGACCTTCCTGTAAAATAACTCTGATCACACAGAGCTAAATTAGAAGAAATGCCATAGCTGGAAGAGCAATATAAAAATGCAGGAGACACGAGCAGCCGGCTGCCTTGGAACTGGCATCACACACCCTCCCCGAGGGACGGGAAGGAGCTGATGTCCAGGGAGGAGGGAGGCAGAGGGGCAGAGAGCTGCATTGTCAGGTACCCACCCCCTTGTGAGCATGCCTATAGCTTGAGGAAATTCCACATTATGCACTGATTAGGTACAAGGGGATTTGGTTTGGCAGTGAAAGGCATGGAAGGATTTTGATACATGGACATTGTAAAATATTAGTGATATTACGAGTGCTGTTTTTTGTCAGTATAAAGTACACAGCTTCTTTACATAACTACACAAATTACTCCATTATTCATATTTTTACAGCTAGATAAATATTTTAATCCCTGTTTACTGCCAGTAGCTTTAACTAACTGCTTTCTGTAATCCTGTTATAAATCTCACTCATAATATATTATATCTGATATAAATTCTGAGCTTTCCACTGGTACTTTCAGTAATTTAGATTCCAGCTGCCTGCCGTGTTCTGCAGGCCACATCAGTCCTGTTGCTGGTCTTTTGCAGCCCCACTTGAAGTGACATTGTAGCCTGAGACTGCACAAGGATTTCAGGCAGAAATATTGCCAAGAACGGGCAACAAGCAGCCTGCAGAGCTGACTGCACATCAACCAAACACACACAGCTCTTTGAAAGGTGTTTTTGTCTACCAAAAGTGCATAAACGAGTCTAAGAGTTGGCAGTTACCTAAAGAACTTCCTGCAGAATTTTTCAGTGGAATTTGAATTACTTCAAAAAACACTAACATACAAATATGGTATATTTACATTCTTTGAGCAAACAAATTAATTTCTTCAAGCAGCTGTGGCTCCAGCACCAGTTCAGGATAACAGCAATAGGTGGCACCTGGGGTTATTATCACAGAGTTTCATGCTCCAGGACTGTCAGGACAAGCCTGTGCATCCACCCCATGTGAGCACAGGAGTTGAAGAGCTTCAGTGTTTTTCACAGCATGCTCAAATCACACTGAATAATGAGGATCTGCAAGGAGATAAATGCTCCGGAATTGGTGTACTCACCCCAAATGGCAACAACTGCTCTGCAACGTGCAGGATAAGACTTACACAGCTGGGAAAACCAACAGGTTCTCCCACAGGCACAGAGCAGTGGAAAGGAGCAAACCTCAGAGCTCCAAACAGCACCGTGTCCTCGGGCCCAAAGGCCTTTTTTTCCTGGGAGCAGCAATTTTCCTGAAAAGCCTCCAGCAGATCCTCAGAGGGGCTGCTGTGGTGTTAGGGGGCTGCTTGTGCCCTTCCCACATGGAAGCTGAGCCGGTCCCCTCTCACTTCTGACACGTTTTCCACTCCCAGGCCCACGTTTCTGTAGGTATCTGAGACCATAAGGACCCTGGGACAGAATTCCTCGGGCTCTTCACCAGTTACCCAGAACATCCCACACTGCTCACACCGGAGCCAGCAGCTCCCTTGGCATTCCCCTCCAACACACCCTTCTGTGGCTGAAAAGGGCTGCAAACTCCTGACAACAGGTCTTGGTTGTGAAGCCACTCTATGCTCAGGACAGCCTTAGTCTCAGGATCAAACTTCAGTTTGTCTCAGCTGGAAGGAACAGGACTGGCAAGTCCCTGACGTGGGAAATCTGCCGCAGGCTCAGGTCATGAATTCATGGTACCTCAGCTCTCCCGTGGAATGGCAAAGGATGGCACAAGCATCTGCTGCTTTTACTTACATAACAAGGAAAAAAGGGCATGAGCTTTCTCTGCAGGCTTTATCTGGGACTGGCTGCTGCTGTTAGTGACCAGAGAACGATCAAAGCCCTTGAAGCAGAGTGAGCCTATGTAATATATTGGTTATCTAATTTGTTACCCGGAGTAAATTTAGACCTCCATCTTTTAGTTTGTCAAAGTAAGATGGATCCAACTCTAGAACTTGTTCTTTTGAGCCAACAGGAGTTTTCCCTGTGATGCCAGTAAGAACATTTGCACCCTAATGCTCCAGTCAGGGGTCTCAAAGGCCACGGGTGCTGCTGGAAGGGTCCCCATGGCACAGATACTCCAGATCAGAGACTGACAAAATGCCAAAAAGCTGTAAAAATAACACTGAATTAACAAACCATTTGCAATACCTGTCAAGAGCAGAATATCAATCTATAACATAACTGCCTCCAAAGATTAAATATTTCGGTTACGTAAGAAACAAGAAAATACAAGAGTTTTCTGTCACACTTTGATGCTTCGCTTACCACAGTGATGAATTAAAATAATTGCCTGGTCCAGCACTTAGTATGACACTAAATACAGTGCTGGATCTGTTGATCCTTTACATGAACAGCTCTTTGAACCTCAGGTGAGTGCCTTCTTGCATCTACTCACTTCTTGCATTTTAAATCGAAGGAGGGAAGCACATTTAAATGTCATATTCTGCCAGGAGGGCTGCTTCTTCGTGCAATTTTTTTTATTCATCTCTGCCACAGCATAGTGTTAGCACTCAGGCCGGGTTTCTCTCATCATTTCAGTTGCTGGTGGTGGTCTGGAGAATTTTTTAGCACATGAGAAAATTTTCCATGAGTCTGGATGGAAAGACTACTGAATTATTTAATGCCCCCAGCTACAGAAAGCCTTTAGAGGGTTGGTAACCTCTGGCTGCTGGCAACCCAGTGCTTAATCCTCTCAGCTCAGGGTTTTTCCTGTGGAAAATGTGCTCCTATAGGATCTTTTCTGTCCAGTTTCAATCAAGCCCTGACACGCTTCTGCTCTGCTCAGTCCCAGCAGTGGTGCCCCCAGACAGGCAGTGCTCCAGCCAAGCATCCCGAGTTTTGACATGATTTGGGTCCTCATCCCAAGCTCCAGTGAGTGCTGGGCCGTGATGATTCTGGTTGCACTCCTTCTGTACCATGAGGGCCTCCTGGTATTTTAAATGTTTGAGCAGAGACAGATGTCTCTGAGCATGGATTTTTGATGTGCTAGGACCTCATCAAAAACAAGAGATGAAAGTAAAATGACCTCTGAAAGCTTTGATTTTCCAAGTGTAATTTTCATAGCAATCAGAGGGGAAAACTGCTTTATTTGAAAATCTGATTTTGAGAAATCTAAAATAATTGTCAAATAAACACAGTGAGAAACAGGCAAACTTATGCAAACAATATTTCAGAATTCACTGGCCAGAACCAGAGAAATGTGCCTGTAACAACACTGCAAGAGGAGGGTATTGATTGCATTAACAGGGAATGATGTTGTGCAGCTGTACTGATTTCACTCTGAATATCTTATAAAGGACTTACAGTCCAGTCAGATAATGTTCATGCTTTAATTTTTATCCAGCTCTGACTTTAAAATAGCTTCCCCTCAGAAGGAAAATTGAAAGATTTCAGAAGCAAGGTTTGATTCACAGAAATAAGACAAAACTCCTGCTGGAGTTAAAAAACCCCAATGTACTAAAACCACGGGGAAATTTCCTTTGAAGGATTTGATGTCAAATCAAGTGTTGACCCTCCTGTGAACCTCCCCGACTGGAGACATCTCAGGCAGAGGTGTTGGCTTGCTCTGAACACTTGGGTGCAGCTGGGTCAGAAGGGAAGATCTGCAGATGACAGTGAAGGGAAGAGCCATCAGCCATAAGTGAGAGCACGTTTCTCGGGAATTGCTTCAGGAGTCACAGAGACATCTTGCTGCTCTGTTACACTAAATCCTCCCAAAAATATAATTTTTCTCTTCTTATACATCCTCTGCCACCTCTGGTGCTGCTCTTCCTCCTCAATTCCTACCTTCAAATACACCTTCACTCACCTGGAGTCAGCCACCTGAGCAGCACCACGAGAGGTGGGTGGGTCACCTGGAACACGGGGGTCCCAGGAACACGGGGGCTCCTGTGCCCTCCTGAGCCATCGCTTCCCACCCGGCCCCTGCCAACGCAGCTGCTTCAGAAAAACAGGGACAGCATTTCATGCCACAGACCGTACGTGAAAGAAACAAACCCAAACCTTTGGATATTTGAAGGCCAGGCACAAGGGAGAGGGTGAAAGATGATGCAGCTGGAAAGAAAATCATTAAGCGTGAGGGATTCTCAGCAATATCCGTTCTGCCCCTTGTGACACCCCGCTCCCTTCCCATTACAACAGCAGAACATCAGCTTCTGGGCATTACTCCATGGGATGAGAAAGCTGTGAAAGACTGTGCATCATGCAGGAAAAATATGGGGTTTTAAACACAGTGTGCTAATCACATCCATCCATTGTACTTCCCTCTCCTCAGTGAGGTGGCAGGAGGATGTTTAGCTCTGGGGTCCTTTCTGGAACTCTCCAGCACAGACTCATCCTCAGCCCTTCGGGTGGTAGGAACCCACCCAGAATCCCCTCTGGCAGCAGATCTCAATCACTTTAACAAGCAGGTGACCCCAGCAGCCTTCCTTAACACCACCTGGGAAGTTGTGACCAACCCTTCCATGACACTGGTGTGTGGCTTGGGACCTCCCAGTGCTGCTGTGGGCAAGGGGAAGGATCGTGGCAGTGATAAAATGTTCTTACCATAACAGCAACCAGGCTGCCCAGTTTCCACAACACCCCAGTGCTCCAGAGGCAGTAGGTTCAATAAATAACCCCTGCAAAAAATAATAATGAAAGTTCTTTCTTTTCAATGACACAACAGAAAGTGAGGAGACTTTTCAATAAAGTAACAGAGCCCTTAGGTTAACAGAGATTAACAGCAAAGAGGTTTATTAAGCGTGAATCATTTCCTCCTTATTGTCCTCAAACGCATTAGAGTGTGCTTTTCTTTTTGTAAGCCAAATGTGTAACTGGCATTATTAGTTTCCTCCTCCTCTCTCCCTCTCATTTGGTTTTTAATTAGACCATAGAGGGGGGAAATGCATATTTGATATGAAGAAGAACTGGGGAGGGAGAATAATAATTCTGGCTGTTTCAGTTACCGCTGCCCAGGAGGAGCTCAGCCCGCGCAGGGGCACCAGCTCTGAGGCACGGCCAGGACTCGCCGTGCCCAGCCAAGGTCCGGCCACCCCGGGCACGGGGCTCTGCCTTGGCCCTGCAGCCCCTTCCGAGCCATCGGCCTCGCCGGGGCCCTGCGGCTCTCAGAGGCTCCTCGGCAGCAAAGGGCAGCTCCAGCTGCACCTCCCCTTCCCGCACCTCCCTGGGAACCCTCCTGCGCGGGGGGAGCCGCCCTCCAGCCTCACACCTGGGGCTGCACGTGGCTGGATGGATGCCTTTGCTCACCTGCGCTGCTCTCTCCCGAACTCCTGTTTTCCTCCTCCTCAGTGCCCTTTCAAGGCTGTGTCTCCCCAGCCACCCTGTCACCCTGCGTGGGTACGAGCAGCCCTGCTGCGGGCAGGACGTGCACACACCCAGCCTCCTGCCCCGGGCTGAGCTGCACTCACTGGACCATAGCACAAAATTACAGGCACAGCCCTTGGGCCAGGGCCCTTCTCTGCCTCCTTTTCCTTCCGCCTTCACTTTGGGAAAAGTTTAAGATTAGAACTGATAAAGCTGCAATGACCTTTGACAACCTGTTTAGTTTCCATCACTCAACAAATACTTCAGGAGGGGGTTTGTGCAGAACACGCTTAAATGTAATTATTATTCCTGAATAATATATTTCAGGTGGTGTGTAGTGTTTGCAAAACGCTGTCACATATATCTATGGAAACCACAAGATATAAATGCCATATCACCAGGGCTCCATCAGTTAATTCCATGTTGTTTTGCCAATATATTTACTCCAGCAATTCAAATGTTTAATTCCAGCTTGGTTTCATTCATAAACATGACTTTATAACAAAAGCATTTTTACAAAGTGGGTGTTACACCGACAATCACTTCCAACACGATCTCTTACCCAGAAAGTTTTCCAAGAAATGCATTTGCAAAGGCAGCGAGGAGCAAGCAGGGAAGGGGTTTGGAGCACTCTGATCCTCACTGTAACGCAGGGGGAGAGGGGGCTGATGCTCCCAGAAGTGCACAAGGAAGTTCTGGGTGCAAAGCACCGACCCAGCCCCATCCCCAGCCCCGCTGCCACCCCGGGCAGCAGAGAGAGCCCCGAGCTCCCGCTGCTCCCAGCCGGCTCAGGCTGCACTCCAGAGCAGGGGGTCAGAACTACACCTGACAAATGAATTTGTCTCAGCTGTGGATTCAGCATGCACACAGCCCACCGAGTCATTTTGGGGCCTGTCTCTAATTAAATGTAAGCAAATACAGACATGGATTAGAGAAATCCAGACTGCCACGAAAGATGAGAGCTTGTAGTTCCTTCTCATGTTTAAATCTCTCCCTGTTTTGTAGAAGCCTGAACACCTTGTCAATCCTCTTAAATACAAGCTATACAAGTTCTGAGGCAACACACTTGCAGGAGGTAATTTATCTCAAGCACACAATTCATTTTAAATAGTATTAATATTTTTCCCCACAGAGAATGGTGCAGCTGTTCCCACCTAGCAAGACCTGTGTGCTCCACATCTCAGCAGGGAAGAGGGATGTGACCTGGAGATGTGCTGCCAGCTGTGCCCCAGTGCTGCGCTCCTTCCCTACCATTGCAGGGTCCACATGGACAGCTAAAGCTTTGCTGGCAAAACCCCAGGGCAACAGGCAAACACCAGGCTGATTTTAAACTGCAGGAACCTGCAAAATATCTCACTGAACTTCAGGAAAAAGGTAGCAAAGGGCTCAGGATTACAAAGAACAGGTTTGGTTACATCAACCAGAAAATTGGAAAACTTTTCCCTTGGTTGCTCCCCTGTTACCTGCAAAAGTGCCACCTCCAGCTGGGCAGCAGCAGGGACAACTTTTCCCTGTTCAGGGAGAGTCAAGCACACAGTTCTAGGGTAAGAACTTTGTTGGCACCCTATTCCCTGTTTGCAGGTGGGGAGGGAAAATGTGGCAAAGACCATGCAAACTTGCTCACTTTCCTTTCTCTCAGAGTAACGGAGACTTCTGACTTAAAAATAATAATAATAAAAAGGAAAAAAACACAGAGTACAATATTCCCTGGAATAACTTGTACCCTCTATTATATGCAAGCTCCACATGACAGACAAGCTCAATGTCAGAGCTTTAGAAAAGACCTTTTCCCCAACGCAGAGGCAAGAAGCAGGGAAGCAGGATTTCTACTAACTCCAACCAGACTTCAGAGAGTCCCCAAGTTCCTGATGGCTCTCAGGCAGCCAGAATGAAGAGCTGGGTTTAACATTTTAGGAGCAAGACTGTGGAACCTGACTTGTGCTTTCATCACCCCCAAGCACAGCTGGATCGTGTACAAGCATGGGTGTCCTGTGCCGTTTTGGGAGGCAACACCAGCACAGATCTCTAGGGTGCTTCAGACACAGCCAAAACATTTTGTGTGCAGAGGAGGAGCATGCAAAGAGAAAAAGCACTGACCTGGTAACATCTCCTTACTCTGCTTGGTGCTGCAGGGAAGCAGGGAAAAGGGATTGGTTTGTCCTGCCCTTCGTCTCCATCTCCTCCATTCTCACCTTACATCCAAGATTCACTTTGGCCAGTTTCCAGTTTTAAAAACTAAATAGCTGCCCAAATCAGAAATCTGTTACCTCCCCTAAAACCAGCTAAAGACTGAACCTGGTGGGCCTGTGGGTGGCTCACATGCTTCACTGCAACAGCTTTGAGGGATGTGGCACAGCAAACACCGGGAGCACTTTGGCAAACAGAGCTGATTCCTTGCATTGCATCGGTGCAGCTCAGCCAGATGAAGGCTACACTTCACAGGATGGTGTCTTCCACCATCCCTTGTGTGTTTATTGTCCCAATCCAATTTAATTTATCCTTTTGATTTGTAAATGAAGAAAGCCTGCAGAATTTGTAAATTAGAGTTTGCCCAGCAATAGTCCTCATTTTCTATAATAAAAGGCTTAAAAGCGTGCAGGCAGAAGGTAACGCACTGGGGAGGGCTACAAACCCCAGACATTTCTGATGTGCAAGTGCAGAGGGAGAAGTCTCTGCAGCATTTGAGAGACAGAAGGTCACTCGTATCATTAAAGTCTGATGAGTATGAAGGCAACTTCAGAAATGCCAGAGCACATCCATGGTCTCGATGCATTGTTCTTTGAAGGCAGATTTGATGCTTTTCTAAACAGAATATTTTTTCCACATATTATTTGACATTGTTGTGCAAAACAGAACCATCACACTAAGAGCTGAGTCTCAGCATTGAGAATTCCTCCTACCTGTGACCTTCTGATATTCTGTAGGTGATGGAAGAATACCCAAAAAAATCAGAAAACTCTCACCACCCCATCCTTTAGCCATGGACCTGCTCCTAAAACTCAATCCCTTATCCCATACATTCAGCTTCTAGTCCACCCCCGTGGAGCATACATTTAAATATTGATTACTTCACTGCTCTTGTTCCAGAATGGTCCACTCGTTCCGGCACCGCTATAAAATGGAGAGACATGCATTCACGGCCCTGCCCTGCAGATCTCCTGTGTGGCTGAGATTTCCTCTCAGACACATCCCCGAGCCCCAGTTAAGCAGCCAGAGCAGAGACTGGCCCGAATTTCATAGAATGGTTGTTATTTGGTTTATGAGCATTTGTTTTGTCCAAAGTGAGCTGGAGGGGGTGGGGGAGAAGGGGCTGCCAATGCATCTGCTGGCTGCATCCCATTGGGAAAAGCTGCATATGGCACATTCTGATTTGAATAACTTAATCACAAAATAGATTTCTTTTCTAGTTGCAGGATGGGCTGTTCAAGACAACTGGTTTTCTCTTAAGGCTCCCAAGTCTCCTTTGGAGAAAGAGCCAGGAGCTCAATCCCCAAAGCACGTAATTAAGCACTGGGAAGGGGCTGCTCCAGGGCAGAATCGCATGCGGGCCCACAATCATGCTCCTGAGCATCCCGACACAGTTTGGTTTGCAGACTGGTGCCAGCCCACTCATCCCATCTTTGAGTGCCCCCAGACCAGCTGGTGGGAAAACACACTGCTCTGGGCTCATCTCATACACAGCTGCCTCTGCACCGACAGCCTCTTTCTCCTGCATTAGCTCCTTCTTCCTCAGTTTTCTCTCTCGTGCTTTTGATTGTGACTGTGCCACACCGCTGTCCCCTCCGCAGCGCTTGCCCGCCCCTCTCACAGCGCACAGGACGGGCCAGGCTGCACATCTGCAGCCCAGCTCCGAGCCCTGGGGCTCGGAACGGAGCCTCCTCCCGCGGCACCGAGCCGAGCATTCCCTGCCGAGCATCGCCACCTGCAGCCCGGCCCCGGCCCGCTGCCCCGAGGGATGCTGCCCGAGGGATGCTGCCCGAGGGATGCTGCCCCGAGAGATGCTGCCCCGAGGGATGCTGCCCGAGGGACGCTGCCCCGAGGGATGCTGCCCCGAGGGACGCTGCCCCGAGGGACGCTGCCCCGAGGGACGCTGCCCCGAGGGATGCTGCCCCGAGGGACGCTGCCCGAGGGACGCTGCCCCCAGGGACGCTGCCCCCAGGGACGCTGCCCGTGCAGGCTGGGGAGCAGCAGGCTGGGATGGACGGCCCTGCTCGCTCAGCCTGGACGCGAGAGCAGGGATCTCCCAGCACAGACGTGACTCAGCTGCTGAAGTGAACCAGCCCCACGCTGTTAATGCAGCAGTTAAACATCTGCCCTGTAACCCATGGTGGTGGTGCTGCAGCACCACAGGGGTAATGTGAGAGCCCAGCTCTGCAGAAACTGCATTTGGGTAGCGCTTGCAGAGCGGGGTTTAAAGCTAAGTCCTGGCTGTGTTCGGGTGATACTTGTATGGATTGCTACAAAACAAAACCAGAGCGCAATTCCAAGGAAACAAGAAAGTTACCTGGCATCACAGGCTGACTGCATCTTATACTAAGGGAAGGGAAGGAATAAAGCTCCTGCCGGCTGCTAAACCTGATTTAGAGCTCCAGTTTTTATTTAATCACCCTGTCAAAAGGCAGAAGCACTAAGGACCGACCTCTTCTAGTGACTCTTTCCTCTGACCACCATCTCCTCCAGTCCTCCAGTGAGGTCAGCCCTCTCCTGGAGTGGGTGACAGAGGCAAGCTCTGTGGCTTATTGGAGCAAAGCCTCCTTCATGCACAGTTTGAGCTGATCTGGTGCACTACAAACACAACCACGTGGCTCCCCAGCTTCTGTGTCGGTGGGAGAGGAGGCTGTGGGAGTTAACACTGCAACTATCACAATAGAAATGTTCAAAACTAGCAGATAATTTTAGCACCAGCATTAAAAAAAAAACCCAACAGCCTATCTTTCCTCTCTAGAGTTCACATGACAAGAAAATATCATGGTTACATGTATTAATACTCAAGACAAGTCCAAATGCAATCTGGTCTAAACTTCTATTTGAATTACCTTTGGTCACCTTGAGCTGGTTCAGAAATGGATTGGTTTGGGGACTCTTAACTGGGAGGGAAAGAGAAACTGATTTTATTAAAAGTTACAGGTTTGCTTTCTATTTAAACTTAAACTTTCCATGCCTTCATTTTTAAAATAACATTCCCAAAAATTACTTTTCCCTAAATAAAGTGTTGGATTTTTTTGCTTGGTATCAATCACTGTCTTGTTATATCACTAGGACCAAAATCTAGTGTTTCATTTTTGGTTTGAGACAGTAGTTTGATACCTGGAGAAATGTTCTCTTCATGGAAAGAGCCCTCTGGCAACAGCTCAGCAGAAGACAGGCGGTACCTACCTGGCTGCACAGGGAATAACACCACCACATCCCCAGGAGCACAGCAGCTGACTTTCCTGGCCATCAGCAACTCCTGGGACTTTTCCCCAAACCACAATATTCTGGCAGAGAGAAATTTAGAGAGGAAAAGTTTAGGCACCCCAATGTGTGAATGAACACCCTGCTGGCAGGGGCACACAACGCCCTGGTCCAAACCAGTGACCCCGCGGTGACAGAGCCCCACCCCGGCTGCCAGAGCCCCTCTGCAGAGCAGGCAGCTCGTCTCAGTCACCAGCACACATCCTCGGGACATCCCCACCATCCATGCACATCGAGCCCCTTGCAAAGACTCTTTAAGATGCTAAAATTTGATCGGGGTGGGGAAGATGCAGAGCACTCAGACATCAAGAAGCAGAATTCTAAACTAAGACTTTTTCCCAGAGAGAGGAGCCTCAAGGACCCCTACAAGAAATCTCTGCTGCTGTATTTCCTGAGGGGCTGGGAGAAGAGAGCAACGAGCTGCAAGGCAGCCACACCCCCAGGGGGCTCGGGTGTTCAGATGAGTCCAGATCCCTGCTTTGCTCGAGGCACTTTGGTCCGCCAGACTGGAACTGGTAATCCAAAACTACAGCCACCCCCTTGCCAGTGCCAGCGACGCCCCTTTCTGTGAGCCTCAGGCTGTTCCTCGCAGGGGACAGAGGGAGCACAGCAGGGCTGAGAGGCTGGAGCGTAAAAGCAGGGACCAAAGCTTCAAACACACGGATTTTAGTACTCAATACTTACAAATGGTAAGCTCTTTTATTTAAGAAAAAGAACTCCTAGGAGAAGGGTTCCTCTACCTCTCCCATATATTATCTTATAAAACACTACAGACATTCACACAAATTTATTTCTCTACATTAAGCTCCTCAAGACATTGCTTAAGAGAAAAAAAATCCACACAAGTGAAATAGTTACATTCATACATTAAACATAATGAAACACAATGCATGTATGAGATGCCTGTGAAGTATTTATGTGCACATTTATTTTCTTGTAAATACCTTCTCCATTAAGAGTCTGGCTTGATCCTTTGTATAAGATGCCATTTTTCCTGTGAAGTGCAGCCACTGGAGAATGGCAAATATAATTTTTCTCTCAGTTAAGAGGATGACGATGATGCCCAATACATCAATGAAATTCCAGGCTGTGTTAGCATCACTGATGGAAAAGGAAATTGGATTCTACTGGCTAATCCATTGTTAATGATTTCACTTCATAAATACACTTAGGCTTCATTATAACTTCTTGCTATTGGAAATGGTTTAAGCTTTAGGAAGAATATTCTTGGAAGAATCAGTTATCAGCATGGCACCTTCTAATATTTTGACTTACTTATTTTTCACAGGTAAGAGACCTCAAACCCAGGCTTGGCTGGAGGACATCAAACAAGTGCCATTGCCTCAACCTCCCTACGGCAAACAGGGCAAATTTTCAATCCCATCCATGGGAAGGGCTCAGTGCACTGTAATTTCACAGAATGGAAACTCTTGATTATCTTCATTAGTCCTGAACAGTGTGAGCTTGGGCTGCACCACAGGCTCCTCATGACAATGGGTTTTGAAGCAAAACCCTCATGGCAGGGACCTGTGCCCGCAGGACACAGCTGGCAATGTGATACCAAAGCAGAGATGTTTCTAGACGTGGGTTATTAATCTTCTCTGCTGTTCTTCCCTGGCTCTGACTCGAAAGCCTCCATTGCTGTTCTTCCTCTCAAGCGTTGTCCAGGCTGATTTGAGCAGTAGCAAGTTCTGCACAAGTGCTTAGAGCTGCATTTCAGACATATGTTAAATAGGAGGAGACAAATACGAGGGTGGCTGAGCAGTGAGTCAGGACCTCACCACACCTCCCACCAAACATCACACCACGATAAAGGTCCCACTCCTCCCTGCTGTACTTCTCTGCTCAACAGTCTGTCAGATGTTCACAGCAGTAAAGCCTCAGCTCCTCTAAGTCACAGGGGGAAGGTTCTTAGAGGGCTGATATCTCCCTGGAAGAGTTATCCACTCAGAACACGAGCCTGGGAGGAGTGTAAGCTCCTGCAGTCAGCTGGAAAATATTAAGTAACCAGACAAGACATTAAGGTAAACTCGGTAGTAGGTGGAAAATGGAATTGCCCAGGAATATGGTTTATAAACAAATATTGACCCCTAAGGCTTTGCTCTGGTCAGAGCCTCTTGAGACCCCTTGGGGTTTGCACCAGAGCCTGGCAAGGGTAAGGCTCCATGCTGGAAGTGCTTGAAGGGAAAAGCAGGTAATATATAGTGCAGAATTTCCCAGCACAAAATAAAGTTTGACGTTTTCTACCCAGCTCTACAGGAGATTCTTCAGTATTATGCATTAGTTGAATTTTAGAATGGTTCAAGTAAATAGATCGCAAATTGCAAAGGAAATGTGTTTCAATAACACAGGTGTCCACATGAATATATGCATGAATCCTGGCACATATTTTTATTTTGCTAAGAATTGAAAAGTTGCCCTCTGGCATCTCTCATTGTTGTTTGCTGTAAATCTCAGATGAAAATGCAAACAGGAAAGGACACAAAACTCATTGGTAATCCTGAGGAAACACTGCCTCAGCCCAGAAGGCCAAGGTTACCCAAGTCTGCCTGAAGTATCCTTATGCCAGTAATTAAGCAGCAGCTGGACAGCTCAGAATTATGGAGAGACATTCAAACTGGACATCCCAGATAGAGACAACTCACAGAGTCCACGTAAGTGCACTTTATTTGCTGAGCTGGATCCACATGTGCTTCCCCATCACCACCTGCCTCAGCCTCTCTCCTCTTGTCCCCATCACCTTGCTCATCTCCTCCCTTCTCAACCTAACAGAGAGAGCTGCAAGGTTTACAGGCCATGTCCATACGAGTTATTCATTTTTGTCATATTTTGCTCTAGATAATCTCTAATCTGCTTCTTTTGACATTCCCTGCATTGTGTCTGCATTTATTAAACAGAATATGGCACCAGAGAAAGGGAAAAAGATGCTATTTTAAAAAACAACTTAATGACTAAACTATTTGTTTGACAATTCAGAAAGAAACAGAGTTCTAAGTTTTCCCAAAGAATGTCAAATGCTTTGATTATAAAACAACATCTGGATTCCCCATGGAAACATTGATCTGATGGGAATGTCAGATGCGAAGAGCCTACCAAACACACCCAACTCTACACTCAGTCCAGTCCAGCCCCATGGAGCTGGGGAATCCTGGATGCTAAATCGCTCTGCCAGAACACTGATCCATCAGGCAAATGGCTCTGCTTGGTCACAGTTCAGTCTTGTTTGGAAATTCACTGCTCAGCATCACTTGCAAAGCTGCCAGCGGCACAAGAAATCCTGTATTTGTTTGAGCAGTGGTCAAGAATCTTACCTTCACTGGAACACAAACTGGGACATGGTCAAGGAATTGGCTTTAACTCACAGGCATTTCCAGACAAACTGATGTTTGTTCTACCTGCACTCCATGCCTGCAGTGTGCACCTCAGGGGATGTTTCCACTGATGCCACCAGAGCTCAGGTGGTAGAAAAAGAGGGTAACTCACTCAACATCACCTTCTATGCCCCTCCTGACCTGCAGTGGAGATGCAGTGCAGGTAGTATGGGTGAGACAAAAAGAAATTTGAAATGCTTTAAAGCAAACACAATTTTAACTATGAACCACATATTTTGGCCACAAACAGCACTGAAATACCTCTTTCCTTGAGGTACCAGACCACAGCTAAAATTCTCTGATTATGTGTGTGCAAAATAGCCTCACTACCTGCATTTTGCTTTCTTATCTATTTTACAGCTATTAACTCCTCTGACAGTGATACTTGCTGAGATTAATTTTCAAGCAACAAAGAGCTAATGTGCTCTCTCCTCTCCTCAGCTGGGCAACCACAGCTCCCAGGTCACAATGCCTCTTTCCTCTGCTTCAGGGAACCATGCTATAATGAAGAAAAGTCCTTCTCTGCAAAGCTACAGCAAAGGAAGCACTCAGGGAGCTTTACCAAACCAAACCAACTTCAATTTCTGCTCTTAAAAAGCTTGTCTCCTACAGGGCTGCTGTTTATTAAATAACTTGCTCTGCTTGCTCCACAAAGTAGATGCTCCTTTTTAAACGCTGCATTTCTTGAAGATGGAAACAGCCACACCTCTTACCCACCCCACCCACCCTTCCAGAGTTACTCAGGGAGCAGAATTACCCCAGACAGGCTTCCCATAACCATCAAGGTCCTGATACCTCTCCAAGCTGATTGCAGACTGGATTGAGCCACTGAGCTCCTGCAGCTGATGGTACAGGCAAACTGACCCCACTCACTACAGCTCTGCTGAGGACAATGCTCCTACTTCTGCCTACAGGTGTCCCTTATCCCGTTCTGGCCTACATGAGCTCATCAGCTTTACCAGCTGCCTCTGCTAATCCAGCTGGTTTTAACTGAAAAAGGACTGAAAGCTGATGACAAGTGCAGAGTGCAAGGGGTGCTGTGGGGAGCTGGCTGTGAGTGGCTGGAACAGGAGGAGCTCAGGAGGTCTAAGTGAGAAGCTTGTGGACGTGGGCAAAGTGGAGAGAAGTGCCTGGGACGTGAGCACCGTGGGGCAGCACTGCTGCTGTGCTCTGCCCTTCGACCACCCCCAACAAAACATCCTGCCAGATTACAATGGCAAGGAGTCTTTTTTTTTCTTCTTTTTCTTTTGGTAAGTAAACTTTCTCCCCTGCAGAGGAGTGGATCTCTGTGAAAATTCTGTGTGGCCACCTCTCCCAGCACACACAGCAGCAGTAATGACCAGCCCTTTAATCCCAGCATGGGCAAGGGGCGTGAGGGCGGCTGCAGAGGGTGTCTGTGGGAAGGAAGCCCAGAGACAATGTCAAACAGCAAAGATCTGCACAAGTGATTTAGCAGTAGTTCAAACATCTCATTAATTTAATTTATAGGGAAAAGCTGTCAGCCCTAATTTTAGTTAAACACTGAACCACAGGTGAACCTTGTGCCTGTGAAAACTGCAAAGAGAAAAGCTACGTGTTTTCTCATCCAGCACCCTGCGGCCTGATTAACCCATGCCAGGAAGGTGGGAAAAAGCCAGCACAATAACTTCCTGGGAAGCCCAGGACTTTTCTAGGCGGTAGCACATCTGCAAGCTCTGTGTTTGCAGCAGAACCACAACAGCAGCTGTGTTTCCACAATGTCATAGCTGGTGGAAAAGCAAAGCCATCACAGCTGAGGGGTGGACGCTGCTCCCCCTGTGCTGTCTGGAGGAGCAGCTTCTGCTGCAGATGGCACTTGCACTTTGCAGGTTTTCCAGTTCCCCCTTCATGCCTGAGATCTGTCCGTGTGTACCTGCAGCACAGGTGGGATTACAGGATCTCTGACCCTCCTGTACTGCCCTGTAAACCCCTCTCATCTGTAGGTAATTCTGATGGGCTTGGAGTGAGGGCTGCACTTTTATTTCTCTCCTTGCTAAATGAGAGACAAGGCACTGCACAAGAAGGCTCCCAGGCTATGTTTGGCTGGGGCAAGGCTAACAAGCGCATCCCAGAGGCAGACACAGGCTCTTACTGGAAAGCTGCCTGTGGCCATGACTGGGAGAAATGGGACTCGAGTACTTCTCTCTCCAACCAGCTCTTGCTCAAACTCCCAGCGTACATCCCCTGAAGGCAGATTCAGTTTCTTCAAGTCTCCCACTGAAACAGAATGTGAACCTGACCAGGAGGGATGAACGATAAAGAGACTGTAAAAAAAAGCACTTCTCCAGTGCCAAGCTCTTTTCCCAAGGCTGGGTCAGCAAGCCAACACCCTCCAGGATAAAACCAGGAAGGATGACCCTGCCTGTGTGGGCTGCTAGCATTAAGGTGCTGCCAGTGCAGTGATTTCTGCAGCTGCCTGCACTCCCCAAGTCTTTTGGCAAACCAGCTGGAACACAACACCACCTGCAAACAGCCATATAGGAGCCAGGTGTTTGTGCCCCTGCAATGTGACAAAAAATAATTCCTCCAAGATTTTAAGAAGGCATGGCCTTTTGTCTTGGTGTTTGTAAGCCTCTGCTTTGGAAGCAAGGAAAAAATCGAATATATCTCTCAAAAGCTCCTGTTACTCCCTGTCAGGCCAGGCCCAGCCAGGTGCTTCCCTTACATCACCAGCCTCACACAGGGAAGAAACGAGCCCCCGGCATCCCCTCCCTGCCTACTCGTGCCCCTCCCCTGCCAGGGTCCTGCCAGCTTACACACCAAGGATTCAATGCAATATTCCCCCTATGCTGGTACATGAAACCTCCTCCTGCATTTCAGCTGGACCTGTTTTTCCCATCCTCCCTACTCGGTGCTTTGTTTTAGGAGCTCAATCTCCACAGTAATTTCACAGGTTTCTATTCCCAGCACCAGGAGAGCGAAGGGAGAATCTAGTAATATTGATGAATAACCAAGCTCTGCTAAGAAGTCTGCCTTCAATTTAAAAAATACCTGCTAGAAAAAGTAAAGAGGGGGGGTCAGTGCAGACTGTAACAAAGGCGGGACGTGACAGATTCGGGACCGTGTTCCCAGGCACACTGTTGACGTCAGGGGAAAAACACAGAACTGTAGCTTCAAAGAGCAGGGCCAGTCTACAAAACAGATCACAGAAACTGACACCCTGAAAGGTGAACCCTTCTGAAAAGCGCATTTGGCCTTTACTTGCCTTTGAACAAACACCCACCCGTTTCCTGGGCTTGTCTTACGTGCTGAGATCCACTCACCAAAGTGTATCCGAATAAACGTCGCTGGCAGGATGAGGCTTGCAGTGACTTTTGGGCTGGTTGTCACATGTCTTTTCCATGTGATTCATACTGGTGACTGAGCCTTCCCATTGGAAAACAGTTCAATCCCTGTCCAAACAGCACAGCAATAGGCACAGGCAGACCCAGGGTAATCAGCACAATGGGTTTGCAAAGAACTGCTCTGAAGCAACAGGGGACCTGATAAAAGGGTGATGGAAGGAAACAGATGCTCAAAGGGATTTCATCAGAGCTCATGTGCAAAGGGGAGAAAAAAAGCAGTAAGGGAAAAATATTAAACTGCAGCTGATACCTTTTAGGGTGAATGTAGAGCTGGTTCTTTATTATCTCCAGGAGCAACATTCAATGCTGAGACTACAGCGGGGAGACAAAGGCAACAAACCAGGTCACTGCAGTTTTGACAAAACACACTGACCAGTCTGTAAGTGCAGGGAACAGAGCAATTTAGAGAAGGGGTCCCTGGTGCTCCACTTGCCCAGCCGAGCCCCAGAGCACGGCTGGGACTCCCCAGCACGAAGCAGCAGTGCTGTGGCTCTTCTGCACCAGCTCTTGCCCTAAAGGAGCTGTCTTGTGCTCGGGATGAGCAGCACTAATATCTTCCACAAATTTAATCAGGCACGAGGCAGCCGATGCAGGAGCTGACAGACTGGTTTCTCCTACAACTGCATGCCAGGAGACATAATTAACAAGGAGAATGAAGAAATAAGAGACTGAATTTTTAAAAAACTATTTCTATATTTCTATTAAATATTCCTCCCCCGTCCTAAGTGAAGGGAAACTGTCCACCCACAAACCCCCTCCTCGATATCTGGGACTGTTGCAGCATCCCCAGGAGTTTGCTGCACATGTGTGTGGCAGATGGGTATTTATTGCCCTGGGCTACTGGGAGCTCCTTTGGCCCTCACAGCTGATGCTGCTGGGCCAGAAGTGCTGGTTTCATGCTCTGCTGTCCAGCCAGGGGAGAAGCCTGCTGCTGCCTCTCCCTGCTTCCACATCGACTTCGAGTCCTTCTCACAAACCATGAGAACTTTTCTGGGTGAGGAAGAGAGCAGCTTTCCTCAGGTGGAGGAAATGCTAAAGGGAAAAAAGAAATTAACACAAGGTGAACAGCAGCAATAAAGTTTGAAAAATGACTGGGGGAAATCCAGGTGCTGTAAGAAAGCCACGGCTTCCCAAGAAGAGCTGACAGAGCCATCTACAGCCGACGGGGCAGGGCGGCACATGGGCCAGCCTGGCACAGCCCAGCCTGCAAACACCCTCCTCATGCAAATTACAGGAGCCCTATTATTTGCTAACATCAAGGGGAGAGATTGAAAAAAAAAAAATCTGTGGCATACGGGAAAGAATAAGAGACTGATAAATAATACATAAAACAAGAAGCAGATAGTTCTTGTAGCCTTTTAAAATAACTCTTACGTGGGTATAATATACCATAAATATCAAAGCTGCAGTGCAGCCCTTATATGACAAGTCACAGACTAGTCAGAAAACACTTTCTGAGATCTGAATCATGGCCACTTATATATTCGCTTTTATTAGGAAAAAAAAGAGAGAAAAATTAATAGCATCTCTCAGCAGAAAGTTATTTCTAGTCTTCTGCTTTGCAAAGGGAACTGTCATTTCATTATTTTGGTGGGTGTAATGGCACATGCTGTACCGACCATATGTAATCAGAGGATTAAATGCTGGCTCAGATATGAAGACATAATGAGATACACACATTTTTTTAATGAGAAAAATGATTGAAAATAAAACCTGGTACAGTGAAAAACACAGATGTCTGTGGCATGATAAAACTTTCTGGAAATGTAGATCCTAAGTTGCCATTGTTGCAATTACTTAAGACTCTTTAAAGTCCAAGTTGGTACTTTTAACCTTTTCCCGAGGAAAGGTCTGCAGAGCACTGGGTCAGCCAGCCGAGCCATGGCCAGGGCTGAGCTGGTGGGGCTGACCTGGGACACCCTGCCCGTGACAGTGGGGACTTGTGCACAGGCTGGGGTGCATCCCCTGCAGAGAGGGATCTGAGACCCTGAAGAGATTAGAGTTCTTTCTTATCAAGGAAGGTCCTACTGATGCAGAGTGCTCCTGACTGGTTACATCAATCCAAATTCAATCACGGAGCCGCATTAGACACAGCCCCGACTTCCCTGCAGGAAACCTCCTGCTCTGGGCTGCGTGTCCTGGTTGATTAGAGAGGGAGCACCAGGAGCTGGCAGGCAGGAGCTGTACCCTCGGATTCCACGGTGCCACCACCCTTCTCTGCCTCATCATCCCCACCCGAAAAACGGGCGCAGCTCCAGCAATCCCACACTGCGGGGTGCAGAGCTCTGCCCGAGTGGCGGCTGCTGGAGACAATCTCTGCAGCTGATTCAGTTCAGAGGACAGGCCACTCAGACCCTCTTCTGCGGTATTTAACTTCGTCCCCTCCTCTGCCCCTTCAGTGCTCTCTCTCCTGGTCAGCCGTCCAGCTGCCTCTCATTATTCCGGGGGAGACTGCTGCCCACGGGTCCCCCGTAGCTCCCACCCCGCATGGCCATCGGGATGGCCCCTGGAGCTCCACATGCCGAGATGGGACCAGGTCAGCGAAGAGTTAGGGAGGAAAAGCAATGATGAGCAGGCCCTGCTGCACAGCCCTGGCAGCAGCACAGCTCAGACAGCCCCAGGAGAGAACATGCTGTGCTCTGCAGCACTCCCAGCCCTGATCCTCTGTGCAACCTGTACCCAACTCACAGCCCTGATCCTCTGTGTAACCCATACCCAACTCACAGCCCTGATCCTCTGTGTAACCCATACCCAACTCACAGCCCTGATCCTCTGTGTAACCTGCACCCAGCAGCGGCTGCTCCAGCCCAGGTGTCACCACCCGGAGCTGCTACAACGAGCTTCCTCCAGACCCCTGCTCTAAGATCATCTGGAGACTGCTGCCAGCTTCCCAAGGCATCCTTTCTTCATGAACACTTCCCTTGTCATTTTTCTCCCCAAATCATGTTATCTCACCTTCATTTTGGAGAAGAAGGGTACTAAAAATACATGTTATGTCCATTTCAATAGGGCAGAGAGGAAATACTACAGCACTTATTTTTGGCTGCAGAACTCTGATTTTTTTAGCTAGTCAAAATTTTACCACTTCAAAGTCATCCCTGGAGGGGTGTTTATTAGAGGAGCCTGAACTCATGGCTGAAGCTGCCTCTGTCTAGCTATCACAAGCCACACGTGGCTTCAAAGTGCCTCTGATAGCAGTCTCCAGAACAATGTAATCCATAAGTTTACATTAAATATTTATATGACACTACTTTGTGCTCTTTTTGGTTTGATTTGTCTTTAAAACTTATCCCAATGTATTAGCAAAGTTCATCACTTAACAGTGCTGGTACCATTTAGTCTGAACCCCGACTAAACAAACAAACCTGTCTGCACAGGCCACTTTATGGGAGCAAAACGGCAAAATCCTGCCTTGCCCCATGCCAGGAGCACTGGGAGCATCAGTGCACTCTGGAGCTGGGATCAACTCAGCACGCTGATTCCAGGCAGGAGCAGAGTTTTTCAGCAATTTGATGTGGAGAAGGGCAAATGCAGTTTCCAAAAAGGAGAGAATCTGTTTTTACAGACTGAAGTGTTAGGTTGGGGTTTTTTTCCAGAACAGTGATGATGTTTCAAATTTAATAACAGCTTCTTAAAGCTATAGTATGAAATTTCCCAATTAAAATGGAAGGAAATTGTTAGAAATGAAAACATCACCATCCAGGCCTGGCATTTGGGTTTGTTGGTCTGAGTTGAAATGCAAAGCAGCACAAGACATTTCGGCAACTGCAAACCATTTCACAGATTTATAGTTTCAATAAAAACACTGCTGTGTAAGGCAGAAAGCTTCTATTTCAGTTTAGAGTGATCTCATTGTCTCTCACAGCACAAGCACCACTGGGAACAGGAGGTGGACACCGTCTCCCACACCCAGCAGCGTCATTTGTAACTGGGAATTCATCAGGTGGGAAGGACACGAGCAGACTCTGATGTTCCTGCTGGAGTGGGAAAACGCCCTGCACCAGTACAGATAGAGCCATTTGCAAAAGTGAAGCCATCTACCAAGATTAAGCACCATTTTTTCCCACAAAAGGTTCTCTTTTCCTGTAGCATCAGACTGAAAATTCCTGAAAAGGAACTCTGAAATGACAGAGGACTGCATAAAAAGCCAAACTAAATCCAGGAAAAAAGAGATCTTTGTACAAAAACCAGTACAAATTTACCAATGAATGGACTCAGTGTGTAAATCTGGAACACTCAGTGCAAGGCAAGGACTGACTCAGCTACAGCTGCCTTTCAGGAAGCAGAAGCAGGTGCCAAGCAGTTGGACCAAACAGCACGGAAATGATGCTGGGACACTGCATTAAGGGCCAGGAGCCAGAGGCAGGGCTGTAACCTGGCCTGGAAGAGGCTAGGACTGCCAAGAAGAGAAACTGCTTGTCCTTTTGTAACTCCCTGTGAGTGTGAAGAAAACAGATTCTGAAGTTTCAGCTGCAAATGCCCACCTTCAGCCTCTGATCCCCCAAAAGGGAAAAACAAGTCATTTGGAAAGAAAATTCTGTGGATGAAAATCTGAAATGTAGAGGTAGTTTTATGTAGACCAGCCAGTTAAGATAGGTTCAGTAGAGTCCCTTGTCTCTTCTACACCTTGTGTCATTTGCTCTAGCAGAGATATTTTATCATCTGTATCTGAAGATGAACCTGTGCTATTGAATTAATTACTCCAATTCAGTTTATCATTTCTAGGGGTCCCAAAGAACAATCCCCATAACCCCAGGCTGCTCTCTGTTCTGTGACAGAGCCAGCAGCAACTCTCTGCTGAGGTTTTCCTGATGGAGGTTTGAGTGGTTTGGAATAATTCCCCATCACTCTGGATTTATATATGTTGCCGTAATCACACACATTTAATGATGCTGAATATTAAATTAGCAAGTTAACATGCTTGGAAGTTTTTTAAAATCCAATTAGATGTCATTAAAATATTTATATATTGGGTGCAAGTTTTCTTTCCCAAAGGGGTCTCTTTTACAAATAACTGTAACACCAGGTGTGGGTGACAGCAGAGCCTATTGCATTAATTGCTCTCATGTCTTTTTAGCATTACCAAATTTCCAAATTAACAGCAAATTAAAATAGAAAATTATTAACTCATAGTGAAACAAGTAACACCCAGACACCCAGCGTGTTACCATTTGCAGGAGCTAACAAGTCGGAGCAGGGGAAAAAGCAGATTCAGAGTAACACGAGGAGCAAGTGCCATCTCGTGGATCCACAGGCACTGCACAGGCACGGCCCTGCTGCAGACAGGAGTCAGAGCCCTCAGGTGCAGGGTGGATTTGTCTGCTGTGGGCGTCGTGACTGGCGCTTGAAGAGAGCGCTTTGCTGAAATCCCTCCACGCTCTCCCTTGGAAGGCTGCAGACACTGCCTTCAAGATTTACGGCTTCCCTGGAACTCTGGCTCCCACAAGAAGTCCATAAAACTTTTACCACCCAGTTCTTGCATCACAGCCATAAATTCTGGCTGTTTTATCGCAGCCAGCACAATCTGGGCACTGGCTGCTAAGCCAGGCAGAAGCTGCTGCTGAGAGCAGTAACCACTGCCAGGGTTACTCAGAGCCGCTGTCACAGCCCAGGGCTGCCATCTCCACCGAGTCTCTCCAACAAGAAATCAGAGTTTCTCCCCCTGCACTGCTCCCCAGGCCAAGCTCTCATTGCACAAGTGGCCCTTCTGCTCCATCTCACCATTTAAAAACCTGGGATGCAGTGCTGAGCAGAGGGGTAACACCAGATCCCCACTGATTTTTTGTAGTAGTCAGAGGATGGCACAAAATTCCTCAGAAGCTGGTTAAGAAAAAAAACCACACAGCAGCTACTCCAGCTGAGGAAAGGAGAATTTAGGAGCAGGTAAAGTCTTATTCTCATGCTGCCCAAGGAGGAAAGGCCAGATCAGATATCCCTCATGGCTTGCAATCTGTATTAACAGCCTTGTTAATGGCCTGAGTGTACAGAGATACAATTCAATCCATTTTTCTGAGAGAGCTTCCAAGAAGAGGTTTTGTTGAGAGCAATGAAAACAAAGTCTGAGCTGCCTCCCCTCACACACCACAGGAAGCACACACTTAACAAAGCAGCCCTGTGCTTCCCCTCCCTGCAGGGCAGGACTGGCTCCTCTGCTGTGCCACACCACTGACCCATCCCTGCCCAAAACCGTGCCCTCATGAAGCGGAATAAAGCTTAGTTCTTAAACTTGAGACATTGCAAAGGAATAAATATTTTACAACTTGGGGAAGGTGTCCATTTAGATTAATGCCGTGCTGAAAACAGAACTTCCCTGCAACTCCCTGCACGCCTGCTGTGACACCCAGTGCAGTTTCATGGAGTGAGACTCCAGTTCCATAAAGTTTCTCGGAAAGAATCGTACTGTCCATCACCTACTTCCTACTCTGCTTATCTGTAATGGATGTGATTACTTTAAAAATATCTTTATTTGGTGGACTCACATGCAAGTCATCTCTCTTGGCTAAGACTTTTGAGAGACGTATTGGGATGATAAACATAAAGCCATCAGCTCTGAGAGCCAGGAAAGGTGACCTGCCTATTGATACAGACAAATCAGACTAGGAAAGAGTCCAAGGGGAAGCAGAAGGGCTTTTAACCCAGATCAGAAAGCCCTCCCATTTCTTCCTCCAGAGACAGAGGTCAGAGCAGACAGTGCAGGCTCGAGAGCTGAGCCAGCAGAGAGAGGGATGAGCCCTGCAGGTGAGAGGGCTCCTGCAGGGAGGCGTGGGCAGGGACAGGCACTGCTCCCCCCTGCCACGGCCAAGGGCAGCATCACAGGGTTTATGTGCCATCCCTGCCAGACCACACATCTGCTCCTCCTGCCCACCCTGCTGCTCAAAGCCTTTCAGCACTGCTGCCTGGGGGGCTCTGCTTTACCCTGGTGGCCCGAGCACACCGCTGTGAGTGTGCACATCCCTGCCCCGCACACCCCCGCCACTGCCAGCTCCAAAGACACTTCAGAAGGTTTCACCCCTCTCTGGACGGACATCTGAGTCCCTGCTAAACAGCTCATCTTTCCTTCAGGACAGCAGCAGCAGAACTGTCTCCCTGGATGGCTGTTCTCCCAGATGAGCCCTTCCCTACCACAAGGCCTCTTTCAAGGGAAGGATGCTCTGGGACCTGGTGCTCAGTGTTCAGAGCAGCCCAAGGGCTAAGGCCACGGTTCCACTGCCATAGCCCAGAGTCATCCTTCAAGGCAGGGAAATTATTTTATCCATTTTTTACAGGCAAGAGGTGGACTCAGGGTCAGAACCAGTAAGGTACTTATAGGAAGGGTTCAGATGGAGTAATTGCAGCTAAAAATCACCATTTACACCTTAACCCTGGTAATGTCACCTCTCTGTGTGACTTCCAGTTTCACCAGGTCCCTTAAAAACCCATTAGGGATGCCCAGAGCTGTCCCAGTTTGAGCCATCACAGCCCAGGACTCTCCAACCAGGGCAGTGTTCTCAGGTATCCCTCTGCATGGAAGGAAGGAAGGAAAACTTCACTGTTTCACAACTTGATCAAGACTGCCACCTACTAACATGCAGCTGAAATGACTAAAATTGTGTCATGTTTCCAGGCAGAAACTAACAGAAGACAAAACCCCCCTAGAATCACACTTGTAAAGTTGTTTAACATGAAAAGCATCTTTCTTTTTCTCTTCGTTTTGGATACAATACCTTGCTGATAGAATACCCTGCCACATATATCCTAATAGTCCCCTTAAGGATGGAGAAATTCCTCTTTTTCCCCTCACAGCTAGGACCCAGCTATGCATTAACCACTTGCACAGTCATTCTTTGAATCTAAAAACAAGCATTTTTGTAACCAGAAGATCTGGGGTTACCTGGAAAGGAGTTTTCCCACAGGATAAATCAGTGCAGACCTCTGGAGCCCAAGGGGATGCCCTGACCAGAGAACTGTCCTTATTTCATCTTGTGGCCAACTGGAAAGAATTAACTTCTCGTTAATACAAGATGCAGTTTTTGCATTTGGTGTTCAGCTGATGATCTTTTTGCTCAGTCTGTTGAGCAGTTTCTAAAAGTACAACACATTCATCCTAGAGCAACACACACAGTTACACATTACACAGAGAGTTAGAGCCAGGTACCATCAACCTTTAACATTTATATCCTCCTGGAACCACCAGCTGACAGCTGCTAAGCTACTGGCAAACTGTCTTAAGTATTTTCCCCCTTTCTTTTGGCACCATGCCCCTGGCTTGGTTTCAGCTACACTGCAGAGGCCATCCAGAATAACTCCACTCTGGCTCATAAAGTGACCTGGGGAGAGAATCCCCCCCTCCAATCCCACCTGCAGCTCATTAACAACAATGTGACTTGCCCACATTTACATGGATAGGGGAAATTAACTCCTCTGTGGATCAAGTGACTTTCCTGTCCTTGCTCGAGACTCTCCTCACACCAGCTGGACCAGTGAAAACTCAGATTTGCAGACTGGTATTTGGGTAATGTCTGGAACCACAAAGAGCTTACGGGAGAGAAACCTCGGGTCTTGTGTGCACTTCTGTACAATCCAGATGTGGAGCTGCTGGAGTGTGTCCAGAGGAGGCCACGGAGCTGCTCCCAGGGCTGGAGCCCCTCTGCTCTGGAGCCAGGCTGGGAGAGCTGGGGATGCTCACCTGGAGAAGAGAAGGCTCCAGGGAGAGCTCAGAGCCCCTTGCAGGGCCTAAAGGGGCTCCAGGAGAGCTGGAGAGGGACTGGGGACAAGGGTATAGAGTGACAGAACAAGAGGGAATGGCCTTTAGCTGAAGAAAGGTAGATTTAGATTAGATATTAGGAAGAAATTGTTCCCTGGGAGGGTGGGGAGGCCCTGGCACAGGGTGCCCAGAGCAGCTGTGGCTGCCCCTGGATCCCTGGCAGTGTCCAAGGCCAGGTTGGACAGGGCTCAGAGCCCCCTGGGACAGTGGGAGGTGTCCCTGCCATGGCAGGGGGTTGGGACGGGACTATCTTTAAGGTCCCTTCCAAGCCAAACCAGTCAGTGATATTTTATTCTGCTGTTACTGTTTTACACTTGAACTGTGCAACTTTGATCTGTTTTGACAAACTTTGTACTGGGGTCACTGACAGCACAGGAGGACCAGTGCCCAAACCCAACTCCATCAGCTTCACTCACAAACATGTCTCTGATGCTTCCTCCTCCTCTGCTGTACGGCACTGCAAGAGAACACAGGGATTCTAAAAAGGGGCATGGGGGGCAGCAGGAACTAAATTTTGATCTGGTGATGTATAAAGAGCAATTCCCAGCACCCTGCACTGCATTCAGTCACTTAAGGAAAGGCAAAAGGGGTCGGATGCTGTGTCCCTTCACTTTAGCAGCTGACTGCACTGCCATAACAGCCTCAGCTTCACTGCAAATGCTGTCAGCAGTGCAAAACTCACACAGTGCCTGGCCTGGGCAGATAGAGCCCTTGCAAGGTTTTGCACCTGTGTCATCTGTCCATGAACACCACAGACAGGGACAGCATCTCCTCAGCCAGGAAACAACGATGTCTCATTACTGTGGCTGCACGAGTGAAGTCACGGGGAGCCTGTGAGCACAAAGGACGTGCAGTGAGGTAACAGATTAACAAGCAGGTTGCTCACGGACCATGAAAGAATTAACAAAAGGACTACATGAGAAACCTGTGACATTGAAGAGGAAAGATGTGCAGAGCAGGAAATTCCTGAAGTTAGTATTAAATTCAATATTTAAAAATGTGTAGAGTGAACTGAACATGTGGTATTGCCAATAACTGGTGCTCTAGTGCATGCTTAGCATATGGATAAAGTAATTAACCAATTAAAAAGTGCATGAAAGACAAGTGACAGAAGATGTTAACCAACAGGAGAAACAATAACTGCAGTTCCAAGGAGTGGTGCAGTGTACCTAAACGGGGGGTAGGACCTGGATTCTCCATGTCTATCAATGGAAGCCACTCTGCTGAAGACTTGTGCTGTGCTTGAGACCTGCAGGAATGTAGGAGCTGAACCAATAATGAATGGAGCAGGGGCAAAACTTAGTGATCTGGAGAGAGAAGCAGACTTGGAGCAGTCTTTATTAGTACAGACCAGAGGGCAAGAGGCCAGCTCAGGGATACCCTGGAGCACTCCTGGAAAAAGCTGTGAACAGTCTGTGCACCTTGCAAAAACCACTGGCATGCTTTTATGTCTTAGTGCACAAAATCCATCCAATAGCGTCGCTTGCATTAATTTATGAACTGAATCCACGGCTTTTCCCTCCCAGTTTTAGCAATTTTGGAAAAAATACCTTGAGCCACTAGTGGTCGTTGTTGTCCTGTGCAGCTCTGATTCCTGGAGTTTGTGCCAAACCATTCCTGCGAGCGGACTTTCACCAGGTACAAACCACAGCCAAAATTTTAAAGCCAAGCACAAAACGATAGCTCTGCTCATTCACCAGGAGATCAGCGGGTGTTACATTTACCTCTTGCTGTAAATTGTATTCAGTGTCAAGGAAAACACAACAGTTTGACAACAGTCGGGGCTCGCAGTGCACGGGAAAGGCTCCAGAGAGCCCAACAGATGCTGCTTTGTTTGCGGAGTCTGTGTAAACACTGATTTTGATGCAGCTCCTTTTATCCTGCGCACACGTGTGTCCCTCCACCTAATGACAGGCAGTTGCAAAATCACAGGCAAACAGGACCCCCTGTTTTGGGGGAGTTTGGTGCGTTTGCTGAGTGTTCAAACAGAGCAGATGCTGTTTCCCCAGCTTTCCCCAGACCGTCTCTGCAGTACACAGAGTTAAAATTTCGGCCCGGACTGACAAAGGGACAGAGGACAAAGCACTTGGAAGTGCTCGGCTCGGAGGTCTCCAGCTGGTGGAGCAGAATGCCCGGACAGGAGCAGGGCATTCCCAGGGTGGCTGCAAAGCATATTTCCGTGGCGTGCGGAGTTACCCCGGCTACTCTGCGGGAGCTCCTCGGAGAGGGAAGCGCTGCAGCCGCCACCCCTCCCACAAATGCCAAAGGTACACAAAAGGTGACCACAGCCGTAAGTAAGAAGTTGAAATTTACATTTTTAACTGGATGCACCGGGGAAAACCTCAGTGCCTATGGACTCTGAAAGGCTCTGGCCTGGCTCAAGGTAGAATACTCTCAGTGAGAGTTTCCTAGAGGAAGGGTTAGTGAGAAATGAAAATACAGATTCGGGGAAAGGATGGATACAGCAACTGCCTTCACTCGCTCCAGTCTCCTGCATTTGACATGATAAACTGAGGTACTGTAAAAACCTCAATGTTTAGTAAAACCTCATGTTACTATTAACATCCAGTTATAATCCCTAATCAGCACTACAGTGATACCATACTCTTTGCCCTATTTCTACTCAAAATAACATTTCAGAAAGTAGAAAGCCACAGCTTAATTTTAAAGCTACTTCAAAAATATAAAGATTTTAATTGCACCTCCATAACTATATGAGTGTATAAATAAATGCATGTTCACACATACACACAAATTCCTTTCACATGAGGAGCTTTTCCACTGACTTCAGTGGGGACAGACAACACCAATAAAGGAAAACCCATCCCTCCACTGGGAAGGGAAGCAGGAACTTTCTCTGGGACAAGCACGACACGTTACTGCCCATTTTAGACATTTAGCAGTGCTCCCATATTTTGCCCATCCCCCTGGTCAAAGAACACATGAAACACATTACCCACGGATGCACGCTGAGAGGGACTGACTGACCGAGACAATCTGAAAGAGAAGAGGACTTAAAACAGACTAAAATCACTTTGAACAATGTGGAAAAAGATGGCTACACAGCTGACCTAAGATTCAATTCAAATTTCACTGGTGTGACTGGGAATTTCCCCAATGACTTTGCTGAGCTTTGGATTAAGTCTCAAGCCCATGAAATGAGAAACGGAAGAAAGAACTCTGCTTTTGCAGAAACCCTCACATCACCTCCACCAGAAGCCTCCCACAAGACTTTGCAAGCAGCTGCTGCTGCTACACAGACCACAAAAGAAAGACAGGAGCCACCTAATTTCCAAGTATCTTCCTCAGTCAGGTATAAGAAACCGTTCTGAAGCAGCTTTCTGCTTCCTAAAAATTTCTTCTCTTATCTCTTTGAACTTTTCTGAAGAGTTGTACTTAATACTCATCCATACTCCAGGAGTAGATATAGCCAAATATGTTCATACCAGTTATGCAGTAAATGTCCTAGACACTCTATTCACTCACTTGCAGACTGTCCCAAAGGCTATGTACTCATTAAAAAAAAAATTAATTTATTCAAAATCCAGTTCTACATAATTCTATTTTAGTGCAATCTATATTCAAGCAAGCATTTAAATATTCTATTAAAATGGATCCATCATCAAATATCATGGAATCCAGCAAAATAATAGCTAACATCTTAGTGCTAAGCCTCCATCAGAGTCACAACGGTGCCTTGATACCCCCTTCATTTATTTCCAATTCTGGCACCTGTAACCATGGCAACATATACTGAAACATTTCAAGCAGAACAGAACTGACAATCACAATAACAGCGCGAAATACCTGAGGTGGAGAAAAAAGAGGAGAGGCACAAGCAGGTAGTTGTTGAAATTAAAAGCTAATGACAAGAAAACAGCTGGAAACAAATGCTGGCTCACATGGCCATATTCTCTAGGCAGATGTATTTCTACAAACCTGGTCTGTTCCATCTTAGCTGTGCAGCTATGGAAGGGAGGTAAAATAAACATTTTTTTCAGCAAACAGTAGAGGTGTGAACTCTAAAAAGTAAGTTGCTGCAAATAGAAAACAAATGTTTATCTGTTGCATGCACATCCAGGAGTACTCGGCATTAGCCCATGAAAAGCAAGTATTTTTTCCAAAGGCGAACATTCACAAATGTGCTTCAGAGAAACACTATCCATCAAGAAAGAAACAGAAGTCACCTTTTAAAGAGATTCTAAAAGAATAATTCCATTAGCCTACATCAAAGAACAGGTTTGAAATGAACATGAGTTAATAAACCATATATGTGTAAACTGGGATAACTTCCTAGACATTTAAGGGAGCTAATTAGCATTTGAATGCTGTGAAGCAAGAAAGGGAAATTCTATCTTTAAACTGTAACAATCAAAACTAGAAATGAGATTGACCTGTGTGGGAGAGCCTAGCAGGATGCAGCTGCAAGGTTAGCTTCGAAGGTTTATGGGGCTGGAGCTGAAAAAACACAAAGATCAAGGCCATCACGAGACCTGCAGGGAAGGCTGGGGTTTTTTATCTGTTACCCCGTGAAGCTGAATTTAGAGAACAGAATTAAAAGAACAAGAGCTGGACTTACATCAGCCTCCCCGTTGCAGCACCTCACGAGCCAAAAGCCATGAATCAGGCATCAAAACCACCAGGAATCCAGCGAGCAGGGCTCCCTGGGAAAAGGGAAGAAAAATAAGACAAGACAAAAGCAAACATGATATTAAACTGGAGAGTCGAGGGAAGGAGGCAGAGCATCTGGGGATTTCTCTGCTAAGGAGCTGCAGCCTCCAAGAAACCAACACGAGCTGTTTCGCCAAACCTCGCTCCGAGATCTGCAACTGCTGCCTAAGAGGCTTCACACACACTCAAACTCTGCGTATTCCATTTAGCCTGCTACAATCCACTGGGCTCCTTTTAGATCCCTTTTTCCTTCATCAGAAGGAAACATAAAAATTCTGCAGCAGGTATGATCCCATCCTTGCGTGGGACAGTGACAGAAGTGGAACAGGCACAAGTGGTTGCAGACTCTAAAAAGGCCTGAACCCATAAAATACGTAAATGCACACCAAAGTCAGAATTTCCGGGATCAGACACTGCAGCCAGTTATTCCCCCTTTTCAGTGCCTTGTGCCTGAAACAGGAGGATGGAGAGTCTGGCACTCCACTGCTCCCTCCCTCCGGGTTCTGATGCTGGAGTGTGTGTGTTGTTCTCCTGCTGAGAGCAGCTGCACCCACCTCACAGCGGGTGGAAGGACCAGGAGGAGACTCCTGGAGCAGGGCTACCACTGGAAAACCAGAGACAGTCACAGGGGCCTGAGTCATCACATTCCATGGGATGACTGGGACCTCCCTCCTCACAAAGCACCCTACACTCTGCCTTCGGTTCTGTTCCCCTTTCCCTTGTCCAGGACTGCGGAGACCCGTAGTCCACAATTCCATGAAACAGCAAATGCACCAGACAGCTCTTGGTTCCACCACAGCACGTGGTTGTGTTTCCATGCTGAATCTCCTGGTGTCACTGGGAATGGTGGTTCCCACTGCTGACGATCTGTCACCCAGGCACTGCAGCAGCAGCTGATACTGCTGGGAATGCTTGTTGTTACTGCAGGAAGCAGAAAGATGGTCCATTCCTTTTTTCCATGGTCTTTTAGTCATTCAAATCTTATTGTGCAGCAAAGGCCAGTGCAGGATTCAGTGGAAGCAGGGGAAGATCTGGATTAGAAATGGAGAACATGGAAATGGAGAAGAGCTGGGATGTGAGATAGCAATAATTCTGGGAAAAGAGTTAGTGTCTCTTTTCTCACTTGCATCTCAGAACGTGCAGCTGTCAAGCCACAGTACACAAAAAGCTGTCATTCACTGTCATGTAGGAAGCACCTTGCTCTCCTTCCTCTGGGGAATTCCCTCAGTCACTGGATTTTGTAAAAGAGAATATTTTCCCCCTACCATTGTGTGTCTCACTTTTCTTGTCATTTGTAAGACTCTTCTTCCTGACCCTCAAGAATGATTTGAGCTTTCCAACCAATTTCTCTAATGCCTTCAGGCTAACATGCGTTCAGCAGCAGCAGCAGGGATAACGAAAACCAGACAAGTGCAAACCACAGGGCAAAGCCTGCTCATCCTGGGCAAAGCCTGCCCATCCTGGGCAAAGCCTGCCCATCCTGGGCAAAGCCTGCCCATCCTGGGCAAAGCCTGCCCATCCTGGGCAAAGCCTGCCCATCCTGGGCAAAGCCTGCCCATCCTGGGCAAAGCCTGCCCATCCTGGGCAAAGCCTGCCCATCCTGGGCAAAGCCTGCCCATCCTGGGCAAAGCCTGCCCATCCTGGGCAAAGCCTGCCCATCCTGGGCAAAGCCTGCCCATCCTGGGCAAAGCCTGCCCATCCTGGGCAAAGCCTGCCCATCCTGGGCAAAGCCTGCCCCGTCCTGCAATGTCCCTGGACACGTTTTCCTCCGGAGGATGCTCACGAAGGAGCCCAGTCCTGCAGAAGGCAGCACATCTGCACCCCACCCAGGCTCTGGCTCCCCGAGCCCCTCTGCCCATGCCCCTGGCTCTGACCCGTCCCACGCAGGCCGGACCCATGGACACACGGCCAAAGGAGGACACCGTGACCCCTCCAACGAGAACAACCCAGCCTTCCCCGTGACCCCCAGACCCTGTTGAACAATTTGTGCTGCTACAGAATTCACTTGAAAAAGATATCCTGTCATGAATCACAGACTTTAAGTGCTAGGAAAGGCATCGTGCCCCTTGGGAGGCTCCTTCAATGGTTAATTAATCTCACTTTAAAACCAGCCTCCTTTCTTTCTAATTTTCGCTGACTTCTTCCATTTCTAGTTACACGATCCTGTTATACTTTTAACACAGATATAACAGGTTTTCTATCTTTACTAGGGTGCTGACAGACCAAAATTTTCGGCTTTCCATTTTTTCAAAGAATCTAGTTAATGTTCCAATAAAGAAAACCTTTTCATTTCAAAATCCCATTAGATCACTTTTATAGAAAGATAACCATTTATTCTTAGACTCTAGGAACTACAGCAGTGAAACCATTTGCATCCAGTTTTCCTCTATTTTTATATTCACTTTCACCTAAAAGCAAAAGTGTGAAAGTCTTAACTCACTCTGGATTTTGATTTCACTTCACACCTTCAAAGCTAATTAATTATCATTTGGAGTAAAATGGCATGTTTAACAGCTATAATGAAAATGTTAATATACTGGACTTAAGGAGTTCTGACCAGAATGCAAGCCGTCAACAACATAATTATTTATTTATTTATTTATTTTGCATTGTTTACCATCCCAAACTGGGAGAAAAAGTTCATATAATGAGAATAATACTCACTAACCTCAAATGATGTGGAGCCATGAAAGCAGAATTCTGTATCTCAAGTCTGACTCCCCAGAAAGTAAAAACGAGCTAATATTTCAAAACAAAAGGTCCTTCAGACTACTTCAATTTTTATTTTTCTACTTTGTTTTCACATTGGTTGGGTCATTTGGAGTGTGCTCATTTCAGTGCACACCCATGCCCCCAAATCAAGATGTGGCAAAGGAAGGGCACTGAATCACTGTCCCCTCTTTGTCACCCTGGAAATCTTCTGTATCAGGACAAAGCAGAACCAAGCAAGCACCGCCGTGCCTGGCCTGTTCCTGCTCCAGGGCTGGTGCAAAGGGCAGGAGCAGAGCCCAGGATTACGGCTTTACAGCTGTCCTACTCTTATCTTTCTACCTGTGGAAAATGTTTTATGGGGTTTTTTATTTTAAACTCATGCTTTATGACTTTGGAATTAGGGATGAATCCTATTAGGGAGACAAAAGACTCCTTGTAGTTCATAGCCATCTAATAGTGTGAGAGATAGAGAGACTATTATATTTGGCACAATATTTAGAGAAATTAATCCTCAAGCGCTAAAGATTTGAGGGATTAACAGTTTGAGTGACAGCTGAGCTCATCCAGCCTCTATCCCTGGATTGTGCCACAAAACCATTTGCCTTCAAGTTGAACATGTTCCTCACTTCCACCCGAGTCAGCACAATTCCTGCTTTTATTGCACTCAGGTCCCCAGGGGAGATCAACAAACTCATAAATCCTTATTTCATGGTGGTTTGCAAAAGTGTCGTGTTATTTTCATTTCTAAGATTTGATATGTGCCTTCCTCCCTTTGTGAAGAAAAAGACACATCCCCTGTATAAAATGCACTACATTTTTAAACCTTCAAAATTTGATCAAAGAGCTTTGAAACTGTCCATTTTCAATAAGAAATGATGTGTAGTGGCCACGCATGTAAACACGTCCACAAAGAATCATGCAGACCCTCCGAGGCATTGCTTGGAGAAGTCCTTGGGAGGCCTTAGCTACTGTGTCCTTCCTCCCTGATTTCCCACAGCAGGAATGTGACTGCTCCCCTGGACTAACCTGGGTTGAAGAGGGCAGAGAAGCTCCCATCTCCAGTTGCTGGAAGGGGGATCCTGCAGTGAAGAGTTGGGAAAAAGGAAGAAGTGGCCCCAGCACTGGAAAGACACAGAGGCTCCCCAGCCGAGCAGACGAGGTAGGGAAGGAGAGGAGATTTCATGGTTGCCATGGCAGTGGCAGCATGGGGCCATGGCAGGAGAGCAAGAAATATTCACTGCAAGCTTATCTGTGTAGCTTTGTAAAAAAAAATCTGTGAAAACAGCTGAAATAAATTTACAATTAATCTTTCCAATATCTCCGTACTCTGAAGTCAAAGAAACACACAAGTGCCAGCACATGGGGCAAGGTGCAATTTTGCTCGGGGCTGTGTAACTTTGTGGAGACCAGTGAGGTTACAAGGCTTTGTCCAGAAGGATCTTAAATATCACAGTGTGAATGTGTTTGTTGCTTTTCAGGGCTTAAAAATTACCAGAGGAGGAGAGTTCCTCCAAGGAGCACTGTCACCCAGGCAGCTGGCAGAAATCACCCAGTCCCGTCCAAAATGGAGACACTTACTGCCCTCCACAGAAATTCTCGCAGGGAAAGAACTGTCTGTGGCTGGATGTTTTTGCCATCTGTCTTCCCTCCTGTCAGGTTATTTCCATGGCCATTCTGGAAAGGTGACATCCACTTGCAGCTCCTGGGCTACAGGAAAGGGCTTGTGCAAAACACCCTACAGCACCACGTGCAGCTAGAGGCTGGAGGCAAGGGCTGCAACACCTGTGTGAGGATGCTTTTTGGGGGATGCACAAGGAGGAGATACTTTGAACTGCAAACAGGGACAACTGCAGGTCACCATGAGATGCTACTGCAAAGGGACTCCTGTGGGTATGAAGAAGATCCAGTCTAAATAGAAAAGCCTCCAGAAGGACTGGGGGTCTTCTTGTGAGCAGAGGAAGTACCAGAGCCTGTGGGTGACTCTCACTACTCATAAGCTCCTTCCCTGTCCAGCATTTATAGGACTCACTGCTCTTAGCTGTGGATCAAATTTGGATTTTTATGAATAAACCATAAAATTCAATGTCTTCAGGGTGGGAATAGAGCTCAGAACCGTCCTCTCCCAAGGCAGCATGAGCAGCTACAGCACAGTGGTGGGATGGGGAAGAGAACAGCCAGCACTGGTGCCTTTTGCCTGGTGCTCTGCACATCTTTGGGGTGTCCGTGCATTACCCATCCCCTGCAGGGTGAGGTGTGGGACTAAAATGTGCCCTCAGTCCTTGGCAATAGATAAGGTTTTCTCTTCCTTCCTTAAAATGGTATTTCAGCCTTAATTAGCTCACAAGCCTGTTGTTCAAAAGCTGAGATTTCCTCTCTGGGCTTTCCTCTGCTTCAGTTCAAATCACATCTAAAGACAGAGCCATCCTTTCATGAACAGAACCATTTCTTTTGCCTGCATTGCCAGCATGGTTAGGCCCTTATCAAATCTCTTCCCTACTGTAATATTTCTTTTCAAGGTAGCTCACTAACCCTTACCTGTTTTTCACTTTTACCTGCAAATAGCAAAATCCCATCAACTGGAAGAGATAATTCCTCACTTGTGAAAGTGTTATTTTTTTATTCTATGATATGGGCAATACAAATGTCACTCCAAGTCAGGTTGTATTAAGTAGTTTCATGGCACATGACACAGTGTGAATTGACACATGCTGTGCTGTTGTATGAGATCTGGGGTTACTTGTTTGAAGAGACTTTTTTCTTTTCTGTTTAGGAGAAGATATTACATACTATAGATATTACATGATCCGTCCATTAGCTAAAAAATAGATCCTGGTAAAGGTATCATTTCTGACATTCAAAGCAAAATAAAACCTGAAAACCATTGCTTACTTTTCATATAATACTGATAGTCAGCTTATTCCTTACAATTTATTAAAGAGAGCAAAAATAACATGAAGAGACTACATCTGTTACTAAATACAGTTGATATAGAAAAGTAAAACAAAAATCCCCATGCAGATTCCAAATGTCAGACTAAACCAGGGACCTGCTTCGTGTTAGCAACTGGTAGTCACTCTGAAAAGCCTCTTACAAGTTTCAGCATTGTTTTATTTTTCAATAAGTTATGGAAAAGCCAAGGACTTACCAACAATAATTCCCACTCTGCTAATCCACACACAGACCCATATCACCAGTGATCCAGTACTACCAACCCCTTCATCATTTAAGTTTCATTGGTAAAGGTTGGATGGGACAAAAGAGTTAATTCCTTATTTAAATCACTTGTAAGAGCATTCAGTCAAGTCACATCTACCAACAAAATTAAAATCCTAATCAAAGCTCATTAAACCCATGCATACAAACCATGACAGTATTTGCTTGTTTGCTGAAAATTCTCCAGAACTTGGTGCTTTGTTTTCCAGCAGCCTGGAAAGCCTCAGTTTTCTGGCAAAGGAAGAGGAAAGCTGTGTACTCACAACCAGAGGAACAGAGGGATTCCCCTTTGTCTCAGTCTGATTATTTCGGTGTATAAGTTACCATCCTCTCCCTGTTTTCAGAATTAAATGACAAACTGGATTGCTCAACAGATCTGAACAGGCTGGTTGCCAGCAGCAGCATTTGCCTCAGTGAGCCTTGCAGGAGCCTCCTCGAGCCGGTCCTGTCCTTCACTTCATGCCAAAACAGCCACATTTCTCCATGCTCAGCCACCCCCAGGCACACAGCCTCAGCTTTGCATTTATTCTCACCTTTAATTCCACCCCAAGGTTCTTTCTTACATTCCAACACAGTCCTTCCCTTTGCTCTCCCTAATGTTTTGGCTATTTGGAGACACAGAGCAGAAACCTCTGAGAGACAGAACCAACCTCACTCCCTCTGGAATTAGAGCGACACGTCCATGGTTTCACTGGCACGCCCCAGCCCGAGAGCTGTTACAGCACATCCCGACCTTGCCAACTGCCAAAAAACTCCCACAAAAGTTTGGATCATTGTAAAGGCTGCTTGTAAAATAGAAAGCATCGCCACTGGAGCCTCTCCGCTGTGTCCCACCTGTTCGATTGTCACAACTCACAGAGCACAGTCACCGAGACTGGAAAGTCCTCCAAGATCATCAAGTCCAACCTTTAACAGAATCACAGGTCTCGGGTCAATGCTGCATGACAGGCCCCTCCAGTGCGTGCCCTCATGCCAGCCCTGCAGCCCCCACGGCGCACATCTGGAAGCTCTGCCCTCACACAGAGCACTTTTGGAGCCTCCTTTTGCGCGGCTCCACCGCAGAGCACCGCAAGCCCCCGCGCTCCGCCAGAGCGCCGATCGCGGCGCCCGACACCGACTGCGGCCGGGGCTCTGCATTTGCAGGCAAAACACACTCTTACTTTCTCAATATTGGCTCCTTTATTGCCGGCTCTTGTGGCTGACAACACAGGAGAGAACTTCATAAAGAAAGTCTCATGATGGCTGTTATTTATTATGCAAATGCTGCGTGCCATGGCAACATTGCATGCGGTAGTTTGCTTTATTTGCCCTGATACATGCATATTCAAATTGAGGCTGCATACATTGTGCCCACACGTTACAAAGATTTTGTTTTCCTTGACACTTACAGGAGAACAAACTGCAATTAATACAGCCTGTTTAAGCGGACAGCACCCAATTAGTTATCATCCATTTTCAGATTGGGACTCTAGACTAAAAAACACGGAGCTGGCTTCTTATTCAAAAGGAAAATACATCCAAACTACGGGTTTTCAAAGACACATTTAACTCACAATGGCCAGGATACTCAACTTGGCCTTTAATGTGAAATGGAGTGTTAATTTTTCTCTGTCACCTCTTAATTGCTTCCTTATAATACTGTTCAAGCAGTTAATTGCTAGACTGAGTGAAAGAGTGTTTTCAAGGGAAAGGAAATGCCACAGCATGAAAGAAAAAAAAAATAGAAGCAGCACACTAGTGTAATTTGGCCTGATATAATGTTAGTTGTGGTATTGCCTTTAATGGTAACTACAAAAATTAACAGGAAAAGCTAAACAGTTTTCTATTGCCAAACAAGGCAGGAGAGGTATCAGGAGGTTTGGGATCAACAGTCGGTGGGATCGCACTCAGGGAATCAATCTATTCCACGGACACGACGTTTGTACATGGGAGATTGCCTTCTGCTCCAGCCCTTGCAGTAAGGAACCTTTACTGATCTGAAGCGCAGGAGCCGCTTCTCAGGCTCACGGCCCTCGCTCCCCTCCCTGCGAGCACCCCCGTGCCCCGGGGCGGGGAGCACCGCGGCTCTCCAAGGCTGGCCGTGACTGCTCTGCCGAGCTCTCCAGAGCCGCCTGAGCAGTCCTGGGCAGCAGACGTGAGAAACAACCATCAAACAGTTTCTGCCAGTCCTGCAAATGCAAGGAATTGAAAAGACTCGCATTTCCAAAGGCTGTGAGCACACCTGGCAGCAGCTGGGCTCCCCTGCCCGCCTAAGCCCTGCATCACTGGCGCTCCCCGGGCATCCCGGCCAGTCCTTCTGCAACAGAGACACCCGAGCCAGCAGGGAAAGACTTCACTGATGTCACACAGGGACAACAGATACTCCAGATGCAAAGGCAAGAATTACAGGCCTTTATTTAAACAACAAGTGATTGTAGGCTCTAGAGGCAGTCTTTGCATGACAGTGCTAGAATTCATGATCAGTAGTATTTCCTCCCTCCTCTAATTTTTCTTAGAGAATAGTAATTATTAATGGAGGAAGGAGACAGAAAAAAAAAAGCAGATACCAAAGATACTGTTGCATGGTAGATTTAAATATGCACATTAATTCATAAGCAAAGTGAGTTAAATACGAATTTTGAATTAATTTCCTAAATGTAGCTTCCCAGTGGACAATAGAAAAGAGACGATCCAGTTATCAACTTGTGCTTATTAGCATTCAAACATGCTGATTAACTCATTAATAAGACTACATTTAAAGTCGTCCCTTTTGTTTCCTTCTATTAACTGTTGGTCTTTCATTTATTGGAGGAAGAAAATACATTTATTTAGGACCGAGAAGAATGAGCCAACTTTGGCTGAAAAATAACAAACTTTATAGAACATAAAAAACATCCCCTTTCATTTCACAGGAGTCTGTGAAGTAGCACTGTCATCTGCTGAACTGGGTGGGTGACAAGCATATGCCTGACAGTGTTGCAATTTCACTGGGAGAAAGTCATGAGTAGGAAATATCAAAGCAAAATTTAGCTTTCAACCAGAGAGATCTCAGAATTGCACAGAGAACTCCAAAACAACATCCCTAATGTCAAACTGAGAGACTGGCTTGTGAAGCTCCACCTGTACCCTGCCAAGGGGCCAGACTGCCTATGGCTCTTGTGGAGCACTGCTGCTGTCTGTTTGCACACACTGCAGGCATCAGTCACCCGAACTCTCAGCACAGAAACACCCCACTGAATGTGTGGCATGTGTGATTTAGAGTCCCAGAGCTAAGACATAAGGTTTTGGCACAAAGTGAGTAGAAGGTGGGAGCTGCATGTCTTCACCACCTGCAAGCACCACATCCAGTGAGGACAAACACGACACAGAGCTGCAGGACCTGCCCTCGGTGTCTCTGCTGTCATCTCACCGGGACAGCCGAGGTGCCACTTCTAGTCAACAGAAAAAACAAAACTAGGCAAAGTCTTACTTTGCAGGACTTAATCACTCTTGATTAAGAGCGTACCACCATGCTGGAAAAGGTGAGGAGACCCAGCAGAGCCCAGAGCAGAGGTCGTGACCTGCAAGGGAATGGCTGCAGAGGGAGCTTGTCACTGCAGAAACTTCCTGGGACATTTTGTCACAGAGAGAAACCCCAGCAGAAACCTCAGTTCAGCTTCCCCACATAACCAGCCATGGAGAAGGGACCTATCCTTGCGAGCCAGACATCCATCTGTGGTAGGAATGAGTGACCAGCTCTCACACAGGTAAATTAGTCCAGAACAATCACAGCACCAACCCCATTCACCATGCAGAGTCAATATTTTCTCAACTCAGGCATCAGGGAAAAGTTTCAAAACTCTGGATATTCTTTTAACGATTATTTCAGTGCTTCTTTAGTATTTTATTTTACTATCTCCCTAAGAAATTGCACAATAACAGCTTTGCAGTGCCCGACATTTTCACTTCTTTTCAGAGAATAAATGCTGTGTCTTGGCCATATCTCAGCATCTTCATTGCCTACCTCTTTATATGGCCTTCACTTCCACCTGACCCACACATCTCACAAGCTTACACTTACTTTATTCTGTCCAGTACTCTTGTGGATTATTTAATAATAAAATGCTGAGGCATAGAATAAATTAAATATTCTGCCACAGATAACACAGACCATCTTTCTCCTCTGGCCTTCTAATGTCTTCCTGTTTAAATACAGGAAGAAATTGTTAAAAACCCCTTGAAATATATCAAGAAATATCTCTCTCCCACTGGTGTAATCAACAAGTCTTTAAAATTCAGTCTAAACATACCAAAAGATCTCATTTTGCATAGCAGAATTCCTGAAACCTTTCTGTGAAAACATTTGGGTCCATACAATACCTAAGTATGTGTACACATTACCCCCTATGCAGAACCTCGCTGTTATTACAGGATAGCAGCAATCTTTTTATATATTTCTGCCATTTTAGAGGGCATCAATAGGTTCTCTGAATAGGATATAATTAAATTGAACAACTTGATGTCTTATTTTCATACAAATCCATTTTATTAAACTGTCTGTTTCCATTCTTGTATATTAAGATTTTTACCTAAATCTCTCTCATTTTTCTCTTTAACTTCCAATTTGCCTTTGTCTAAGGATACTGACAATGTCCCATATAGCCTTGAAATCAATTTAGTGAGACAGTCTCTTTGTACAACAATTTTTCAATCTGCTACATTTGCATTTCTATACCTTTTTTTAATTCACAAAGAACAGCATGTCTTACCCAAAGGAAACGGGAAAACTGAGCTCCAGGAATATTAAAATCTTCTACAAATTGGTCAAACGATTTAAAATGTCCATCCTTAAACAAATCTTTAATACAAATGGACCCTTTTTGTTGCCAAGTTCTAAAGGCTCCATTTTTAATACGAGTAGAAGGTCCTCATTATAACACAATAGAGTTAAGGGAGACAATTTCTCATACCAGCCCATGAATTTATGCACTTTCCCCACATTTTACAGACTGAGAAATAGTTGTTAACATAATCTTTTTCTGTCACACCATTTTTATGTATATTTTTATGTCTGTGTTATCTCTCAAGTTCAAGTTCTGTATATATAGATCCTTGTACAAACGTGTGAAGGAAATTACCCTTGTCAGGTCCTTATCACTTGGAGTTGTGATGTGTTAATCCTACCCTCCTGCCACCATTCTCACAGATCTGCTGCATTCCATTGGAGCAAGGTTTCCATTTCGCTTCCCTGTACCTTCAGCTGTACTACAATCTTTATCAATAAAAGAAATAGTGTACATTTCTCTTTACAAAGTTTACATTTCAACTAAGCAAATGAAAGAGTAAAATAATAGTCATTCACATAAAAAGAAAACCAAATTAACTACCTACCAGTCAAAGAAAACAAAGATAAATGTAAAACAGTACGATAATGACAAAAGGAAGGAGACAGACAGAATTTCAAAAGGCACAGAAAGACTGTTAGAGTAAAGTCTGTGGATTCTGCAACCCTCTCCTCAGCACAAGGTCAGCTAGATGAGGTTGCCCAGGACCATGTCCAGTCAGGTTTTTAACAGATCCAAGGATAGAGAGTCCACTACTCTGGACAACCTGTCCCAGTGTTTGATTACTTTTACATTAAGAAAGGTTTTTCTTACATTCTAAGACTGTTGAACATAAATGCTACAGCACAGTGGGAACACCAGCAGACCCTCCTCTCCATCTCTCCACCTCAGAAAAGCTTAATATCTTCTTTGAGTGCTGTTTGTCCTACCTTTTCCCATAAATTTTTCCATCACAAAACCACCAAAACTTCCTGTCTCTATTTCAACACTTTGCTTTCCTTCCACTCCTTCACCAGCCTTGCCTTCTGACTTCCATAAGTCAGATTTTACTTCCCCACTCTGGCCCTGATGATTCTGTAATATGACCAAACTAAACAACTAGGACAAAATTCATTCCATTACTGCTCTGCTAAAGCCAGCGGATTTACTTTAGGATTGAATTTGCTCTTCTTATGTGAGAAATGGGGGATTCAGAGGGAGACAAATGAATGAAAAGAAAAACTGACCTTGATGGTCATATTTTCTTTAATCCATGAGGGCCACTAGATGAATGCACACAGCCAGCCTGACAACACTGCCTGCATTTAAACGCGGGTGGGTGTAAATATAGGTAAGGGCACTAATCAGCCAGGTGGCTACATGTTACCCTGAACACAAGCAATTAACTACAAGGGCAATTTTCTCCCAGAGGTTGGTTATTTCATAGCCAATTAACCAGGCAGCTTCACCCCACTTTGAACTGTGTGCAGAGTAAGAGCCATGTCTGCATCTGGACCTTCAATAGATTCCCTGTAGCTTTAGCCATCAGCCCTATTCATCTTTTTCTAAAGTAGTTACAGCATCCACCTGCCTTTCAGTATTTAACTCCTTCATTTGTAAAGAAGCAAGCAGAACATTTGAACAAAAAGATATTTTTATCTTTATAATAGGCAAGGCAATTTTAGCAGTATATGTCTATGGAACTCGGCATTCAGCCTTGTGTAGTGTCTTCACAAAATCAGTGAATGCACTTTATTAAACATACACACTGTCTGCAAAGCTGGCCTTTGGAGAGAGAAATCTCTGTTCTTTCGTGTTCGGAATATGGCAGGTCCAAGGAAGATTGACTGGATGCTCAGGAGGAGAACACATCCAGTTAACACAAGCTAACGCTGCACTCTCTTTATGTAACGCGTTAATAACATAATTACACCTTAAATATTAACAGAATATGCTGAATAGCTGTGAACAGATGCATATCACAGGCTGTGCAGGACTGTGTGCATGTAAGCAGTAGCTGGATCGTGTTCCCAGCAGACACATGTCAGCGTTACAGACCTGGGTGGGCACCCGTGCAGCGCCGCACCCGCGGCCCCGGGCGGTGAGACCGGAGCGGGCTCCGGGGGCAGGAATCACCGCCTGTCCCAGCCCTGCCCTGCCCAGCCCTGCCCTGCCCTCAGAGCTGAGCTCTAAGGCCCCGAGAGGGCTCCGGGGGCAGGAATCACCGCCTGTCCCAGCCCTGCCCTGCCCTGCCCTCAGAGCTGAGCTCTCGTTGTATCCTCAGGCACTGGATCCTCCCGGGCAGCCTGCAGGCCACAGCTCAGCACAGGACTGGAGCAGGCTGTCACTCTGATTATTCCCGTGAAAATGTGTGTCCAGCTGGACGAGGATGGATGAGCCTGTGCATCACCAACACCACAACTGCTGTCACAGGAGCTCCCTCTGCCCCTCCTGTCCGCCCCACCGCTGGGAGCCCGGAGAGCACAGCTCAGCTCAGCTCCCGCAGCCTGCCGTGCCCCAGGAGCCCCCAGGGACCCCACACGCCCCGTGTAAGAAACAAAAAAGCATTTCCCAGCACTGTCCTGTCCATCTACAGGACAGCCAGGGAACAGTTTCATGTCCCGGTGCTGTGATTCCAAAAGTACTCCTGAACCCCCATGTCTCACTCTGAAAATCTGCTAAATTACAAGGTGAACAGAGTTAGAATAACTAGATCCACAACTGCTATGAAATTCCCTGAGCTTTCCTTTGCATTCCTTCTGAGAGATTTTAGTTTAAGAGATATCTCAGATATCTTAAGAAGAAAAAAAATCTACCCTGTGAAACAACACATTAGACAAGACACACATTCTCCTTCCTTAAAGGAATTAAGAGATAGGATGGAAAAGGAAGCATCCCTTGGACTTTGCAGTTTTGAGGTTGCCAAGTTCTTGCTGAAATAAGAACATAAAAGCAGAACACAAATAGAGTTTTGAATAAAGTCAAATAAAATAGTAAAAACAGACAGAAATTGAGCAATGTTTCAGTAGTTGCTTTTCGCTCTGGATAGGTTAATAAATTGAAATAGACATTCAAGCGAAATTTCACTGTTTATGGTCAGGATTATCAGAGAAGAGATGGTTATAATTTGGCTGCATCAATTCCCATCCCCTTGCCCTTGCTATTCTCTGTGTATCTCTCAGTAACAAGACTGTCATTTTAAGTATTATTTATTTACCAGACAACCACGCTATTGTTTGACATGTAATAGAATATTTCCATGAATTTTATTTGCTAAAAAATAGCAACATGAAATGTAAGGTTTTGAATCTGCTACAATAAGTAGCAAAAGATCAAAACTAATCAAACCCATGCTGACAATTAGTTAGATAAAAGCCTGACAATTCTGTCCACTACAGCTGTTACTATTTACATAAGAAATTTATCAATTTATAAGTTTTCATTATATAGTTTAGGCAGAGAATTGGAAAATATATGCAAGTTATAGAGCTTACATTTTAAAATTAGCTGTTCCTAGAATGTATGGGAAATGAAAGCTCAAATTCATGACCCTCCCACACTACAGATTGAAAAAATATGTTGTATCAAACGTCCACATAAATTATAAAAGCCCCTTTAAAATGTCAAGTATAGATCCTACTGTGCTTAGGATGTCAGCATATCTCTAAAAATATGGAGTGATGAGGCATGGATACAATTTATAGCGGAAATCAAGCACGCTTTTCAACTTGCACGCACAAAAAAATGTGATAAATCAAACAAATCTTCCCCCTCTCAAATTGAAGTTGAACTGCAACTGTATTAACTTCACACAAATTGTCCAGATTAGTGATATCTGATTACAGTATTTAGGCATCCACAGCTGTAATGTTATAAAGCCTTTTTTTTTGACAGTAGGATTACAAAATTTAATGCTGCAGTTTTAGAAGACAAACGCATTAGTTGAAATCATCTGTTTATCCATTTGCATTAAATGGTGCTGAATAGAAAATGCTTATTCGTTCAGTTGTGACACCCCTGATTTTTGTAAAAATCAGTAAACCAACACTTTTAGGCTGAGCCTGCAAAGAGATATACCTTGGCACTCTCTCATTGCGAACAGAAAAATCTCTTTTTCTAGATCTTATTGTGGGACTAAATCTGTAGTATTTCCTCTTGGTTTGTAACAATTTCCCAGAGAGCTACTTTAAAAAATGAGCAACAAATATTTATAAAATACTATAATTTTTGCTGAAAACTTGCAGCTCTTGAGGAATGAGAAGAAAGAGGGGGATGGGATAAAACACAGTGCTGTGAATTAATACAAGAGTAAGTGCAATGGGATCTTCATACACAGAGAGAAAATTCATGGACTTCCCTCAGGGAAGGCAAAAAGCCTTTGCTCTGTGGCTGTCTTGCAAACTGCTTCAACTGCAACACCTTCAAATAATGAGGCTAGTTAAGGGAGAAATCATCAGTAATAATATGGTTCTTAGGCACCTAATCCTGGCTTTTTATTTACACAGCTCTGCCAGGAGCTGTCAGAAATCTCTGTCTGGTTATTAGCAACCCTCTGAGGTCGTTCCCTTTCAGGCGGCTGCCCTCCAGAGAGGGACGGAGGACAAAACATTTGTTGTTGAAGGTTTTTCTCCTTTTAAATCGTTCTGCACCATGGAGAGAGCTGTGGGCCGCTCCCGAGCGGTGCCCAGCGCCGGGAGTGCTGCGGGGAGCGGCGCGTGGCAGTCCCGCGGGAGCCGTGGGACTCTGCCCACGAGATGGCAGGCTGAGATGCTGTTTGCATTTTCCAGCCACTCTTCAACTGGAAATAGTTTTCCCTCTCAAATGACAGCAGCCCCAGGTAGCAGAGGTGACATTTGCTTTACATTATGATACACACTAATTAATCATTAGCGATCCCAAAAGTATGTCGGCTAAAAATGCTTTGCTATGGCTCATCGCAGTAGGGGCTTTCAATACTGATACTGCTACACACACATATGTTCCACGGCTGGTTGTGATATACCCATGGATTTAGTGGTTCAGGCTACAGAGTATCTTTTAAGTGCTGCTAATTATTGTTTGCTGAAATTCCTTACAGTTGGTAATGAACTTAAAGTCTTGTACTTTATGCGATAAACTCTGGAGGCCACAAAATGACTGCTTGACTGGGAGATGGAACGGGAGTTTTACAAGCTAAAGCTGCTGCAAAACTGACTGGAACTTTCTGTGGCGCAGCCCAGGCTTTTTGGAAGGGTTGACATTTTTCCTCCCATGTGTCAGTCTCTATGCCAACAGTCTGGGGCCATCCCCCTTCAGCCCCAGCAACCCCTGGCACAGGTGAACTGAGCTGCAGCAAAGGTGACTGGGGACACCAGAGGTCTGTAAGAGATGATGCCTGACTGCACTTCAAACGTGACCTGAGCTTCGTGTCACTCCAGTGAGGACACTGAGGTGTTTTGATTCACCTCTGCTACCAAGTACCCAGGCTGGAAAACAGGAGGTGATGAGGAGTATAGGAAAGGTCATGTTAATAAAGCTGAACAGGAAGAGCAGGAGGTCCCAAAGCACCAGCAGCTCTCAGTCCAGCCTCATGTACCTTTAACCCTGGTTAAAAGCACCCAAGACAGGCAGAAGAAGGCAGAGATTTGGACCTTGGTTTCAGCCAAGTACAAGATGGGAATTTTTTGAAAAGTAAGCACAGACCTTCTCCCTGGGAACCCTCTTCAGAGGCTGCCAAGCTGCTGAGCTGTCTCATTTTTTCACCGCATCATTGCTGCACAGAAACAACCCAAACCCAAATGTCCCCGACAGGTCCTACCTCGGCAGTCCTGCTCTCAGTAGGTTCATCTTCAGTCATCCCAAGCAGACACGCACTCTGCAGAGGATACATGGTCTTGCCTTAGCTGTCATGGTTTGGGAGTGCTTCAACAGATCCTTCTAAGTGGTAAAGGATGCTCAGGTGCACACCAGTGGAGGGAATCACAGATGGTTAAAAGGTTCTGTGAACCAAAAAATCCCGAGTTCTAAAACAGTAACAAACAGCCTTGTTTTAGAGAGAGCCAACCAAAAATCACATTCCAGACACCATTAAAAGCATCTCTGGGGGTCACCTTATCACAGATTGTTATAACAGAATATTCTGAGTTGGAAGGGACCCACAAGAAACCTCAAGTCCAGCTCTTAAGTGAATGACTCATATGGGGATCAAACCTGCCACGTTGGTGGTTTTTAGCACCACGCTCCTACCAACTGAGCTAACCTCAGGGTCTGCACTGGATGAGAGCTAAGCTGCCCAGAAAATTCTATTCTAAACATAAAAAAATCAAGCCTATGAATCTGCTAGTGTTGCAAGACAAATATTGAAAGGTGAGCACAGGCACTTACAAAGGTTATGAAGTGAATATCTATAATGCTTCTCCTCAGGGAAGCGAAGATGAAGCAACCAATAAACATTTGTTACAGGACGTTTCTCTACCACTCTGCATCACCTGTGTGTCAGAGGGACTCATGCCAGCCCAGATGTCGACTGTTTCCACCTCCACCAATGCTCCGCTGGGCATGAGAGATGTGCCCACACTCATCTCTACTCTCTCCTGTAAAAACTTCGGCTCACATCCCAAAATCCTGTTTCTAATGTGAACAATTTGCTGGTGCAAGTCAAGGCTAGGTCAGCATTTAACAGCTAAAGAACTGGGAAAATCATTATTGGTCTAATGGGTCAGGAAATTAGTCCTGTTCAAGTAATGGAACTATATTAAAAACACAGAAAACAAAATAAAAAGGATAAAGGGGGAGTGAGAGAGAAGCCAAAAAAGAAAAAGGGGAATTTCCAGTTCTGTATGACTTTAGGACTTGAGATTTTAACAAAAATATCAAATACCACTAAAGTTTTGATACATCTGTGACAGTTGAGATTTACAGTTTACTTGACTTCTTGCACTTTTAGTCCCCCTAACACTGAGTTTGGGGATTATATATAATAAACCAAGATTATAAAAAATGGGACTTACAGGCTGAGTCCCTGGGTTCACAGCAAAGCCCTTCACACGGACAGGTGATTTCTGAAGGGGTGAGGCACCATCACCTTCAGGATCTGCAGAAATCTTGGTCTTGCATTCTGATGTTCCAAGGCACCAGATGTTTGCAGCCCTGCAGCCACCCGGTCCCACCCATGGTTCTTCCAAGCAGAATTTGCTATGAGCAGAGCCCGGAGGAAAACGTCTTCATTCCCCATATGGCCACAGTCAAGGCTCACAGTGTCCACAGGGCTCTGCAGCCCTCAGACACATCTGATTCAGCCACGATTCAGCCACTTACATCTGCTTGTAATGTTTTTTCTTAACTAGCAACCCTCAAACAATTTTCTAATTCAACAATAAAGTACTCAATATTTTGACATAGTTACTGTGCCATTCCAACACACTTTTCCCCTCTTACTTGTCAATTCTTCAAAAGTGAAGAGAAAGCAGTAGTCATTGTAGAGCATTTTAACTGCTACACCAGTTGACTTTCAAGCCTATTTGGCTCTATTTTAAAACTTTAGAATTAAACCCTGTTCTATTCTCTCCCTCTCCCTTGCCAACCATAACACGTATTTAAAATTCCCTCTTTTCCTGACGTATTACAAATCTGAAAGCCCCCATGGCAGTTTAAACCTTGGCATCTTTTCAGCAGCCCCCTGATTTATGAGCTTACGGTTTCTACATTCTAGCTGCTTTACACTGAAGCTTGAAAATGTAGCAAGAAAATAAAAAACAAATAAAAAGGAGAGCTGACTTCTAGCAGCGGGATAGTATTCCTCAGGACGTGCCGATTTTGTTCCCTTCCTACTTGTGAAACAGATGGTGTTTTATGCTTAACACAATCAGTACCATTCTCTATCTGTTGCTTTCTAACCTTCCCCACCTGTGTGAAACCCAGCCAGAGCTTAATGAACATACTTGGAGCTGTCTGGACTGAATTAGTCCCAGTAGGAGTTACCCTTCAGGTACTCCACAGTCTCTCACGGCCGTGTAACTGCAAAGGAATACAAGAAACCTTTACACTGTGGCTAATTAAATAAAGGTTTGCCTCTGCTAAGTGCATTTTTTCCCTTCCAAAAGCAGGTAATGTCTCATGTGTTGAACTGTTTTGGAAGCATTTGCCATTACCTTGAAAATTTGGGAAGACAATTTTGGCATGTAAATGGGGGCAGAATGTGATTTTAAGCAACACTTGTCTTCCAGTTTTAAACCTTTTTTCACTTCTACATACCAAATCATTACAGTAATTACCTTGCAAGTGTAAGGCATTACCAGAATAATGTTTTTCAAAATTCACATGCAAAACGTTTTGTTCCTACTATTCATGCCCTAAATCTGCATTTTACCCCCTTGTAATTCTAGAAAAATTATCTTTTTGGCAGCAGATTCTTTAAAATGAAGATGAAACTACAAGCTGGCTACTTTGACCATATTTCATATCCCAGACAGCAAACCTTAAAAATGTCATGAAGATATGCTAAAGTAATTTCCTTCATGCTAATTATCAGTTGCAGAACGTTGTTGTAGTGAAGTAATTCAGCAGGCTGAGGTTGCTTCCAAAGTACCTATGGTGGGATCTCCAAGTCGGTTTATATGCTGAAATATCTGCTGCTGGCTTTCATTCTTCTGTCTGATGCATAAGACAACTCCATCCAGTTTCCAACCTGAATAAGCACAAAATTTCCATTAAATTAATTGGACCATTGATATGAAGCAGGCAAATCATTTTTTCCAGTCTAGCTTAGACCAAGAATGGGATCTCACTGGATTGCAATCAAGTGGCTGGCCAGCTTTCCTCAGGAATGTTCACAAAATAACAAATTATCCAAGTTCTCTATCTGCAAGTCCCTCATGAGGAGGTTCAGCTGTGAATCCTTTCTATGCTGTTCAGCTGCACACAGGCAAGACAGACTCCTCTCTTCTTAACACACCAAGGAGGATTCCAGCATCCCGAAGAAGCCACTTTGATGAGCCAATATGGGGATCCAGAGAGTTAAAATTCCGTGTTTATCATAAAGAAACAGAAAATGCCTTCTCTACACTTCACCATGAAACACCATCAGGAATGTTTGCTAAACTTTTATTCAGAAAGAGCCATGCCAGTTCCTTGCCTTGAAGATAAAGAAACCAAACTTATGCCCATGACAGCAGCCAAGTTGTCTCTGCTCTTGGTGCAGAGGTGGTGAAATCTGTGTTCCCACAGTCCGAAAGATGCTACTAGAGAATGACACAGCGGGTACTCCACAGAGGCAGGATAAACAGGTTTCCAGCTAGGAGTACTCTGGGTTTGCCTCTTGGGTGTCCCTCTCCACTTGCACATTTGGTTCCCAGCACAGTGAGCAGCAGCTCTCGGGACTGGGCTGGGAAGAGCAAACCAACAGAGGCAAGTACGCCCAGGAGTCCCTTTCTCCTTCAGATCATTTTCTGGGTGTCCCATACTAATCCCTGTCTTAGTCAAGTTGGACCCTTTCTACTCTCTTAGCTTGGTCCCTTGCAAGTGCTCCAGAGTGACCCTGCTCTTCCAGAAGTGGTTGTTTGCTAAAATGATTGTACAAAGATGTCTGAGAGTGGTTGCTGGAGTGAGAAGATGACAACAGACTTCTCAAAAACTCTCCTAGGGCAGCTGGAGTAGAGGAAGATGAGAATCTTTCAGTATGTGAGAAGTGATGAACTGTGCACAAAGAGAGTTTCCCTGTGTTTGCTGTTGGGTGCCTTCTGGGGCAGGAAAATGATAAATTGCATCAGAAAGTTTAAATAACCTGACAAGGCACGAGGGTGTTATTTAAACTAGGAAACAGGGGGAAACTAAGCACACAAGGCAGAGACATGGTGTCAGTCGTGTCAGTAACAAGATTTCCGATTGGGAAGGAGAAGGCAAAAATTCCAGTTGAGCCCTGCCCAGGCAGGCATCCCTCCCGGGGGGACATCCAGGGACACAACTCAGCATCACAAAAGGTGGACAACAAAACAGAGAGCAGTGGTCAAACAAATGCCAGCAATCACTCTTCCTTACACTGCCATTTAGCTGAACTCCTGGGGATTTGGACATCCCAAGTAAGAACAGAGGGGGCACTTTGCTGGGGGCACAGGGGGAAGGGCAGATAAAATATAAAAACTTGATCAGCAGTTGAGAGGCTTCACCAAGACAGACGGGTGAAGTAGGATGGAAGAACAAGAGCAGATGAGTCAAGTACCAGTCTTCCAAGCAATAAGGGATTTTTTCAACACTTCTGAGATGTGCAGGTAAGTATTTAGGGACGACTGCCCCGGGGACTCTGCCCAGCTCTGATTCTGTCACAGGGACTCACAGAGGCGAAGGTAGCAGGATGGGCAGAGTAGGACCTAAAGTCTCACATTCAGACTGCGTGACAGGGCAGGCAATCCCACGATGTCAGACATCATCCTTCGAGTCACGGGGATAGTTTTAAACCCAATACTCCCACAGGACAAACGGAGATGTCCTATCTCCAGGTATCAAGACACCCATGGGAAGGATCTGTACTAACTCTATACTAGGATACAGAACTGGGGAAGAGACAGGCTTCTCCATGGTCACTCTGCCCAGTAGTTCTAGTCCTTGGTCTTCTCTACCAAACCAAATCCCCAAACTCTCTACCTGCAGTACAGCTCTCCTCATCAACCTCGGCCATGATGAGGAAATGTAATTTTAGAGAAGTGCACTGGATGAGAGCAACATTCACTGGGCTGCAGAGCTCTTTGTGGAACTGTTCCATTTGGATTATAAATCAAGATAACTGTTGAAAGTTACCTTTCTTGCCTAAAAAAAATACCAACAAAGTGCCCCTTTAGCGGTGAAAATGACATGCAGAGTTGAAGAACTCACTCCAGCTGAATCACTGAGTACAAAGGGGCATAGTGTAATTAAGTTCAGTGTCCTTGTGGGAGGGAATGCAACAAAACCTAGCACTGTGACATTAAGCTTTAGAAAGGGGATTTAAAAAAAAAAAAAAATGAGGAAGCTAGTCAAAAAGGCCCTGAAGTCAGAAGTGAGGAAATTAAAATCCTTCAACTCAGCATGGAGGCTACTTAAGCAACCATAATAGAGTCCCAGAAGGAATGCGCAGCTTTTCAAAGAAACACGGAAGGCAAGAAAAATAAAATTAGCATGGGAAAACAGCAAGGTTCAAGGGGTTATTTAAGCCAAACAGGTAGAATTCAAAAAGAAGTGAAAACCTATCTGAAGGGAAGGAACACAACCCATAGAAGGTTCTCCCCATCATGAAAACATATTTCAAAATTGTGGTGACTGAGAAATGGTCTGGGCTGAGGGGAGGAGTGTGTGTGAGAGAAGGAGAAAATAATTCATGAAAGTAAAAATTAGTAACTGGAAAGATGGATTTCCAGGGTATTTCAATGGGTAATAACAGTGAATAAGGGGATTGCAGAGAAAAAATAGTTAACTTTTCATCAGCATGTAGGCCACTGATAGAAATTGCCCAGGGTGGTAGAGTCTAGGACAAACAGAAGGGTTAAAAAAAATCAAGGAGTGGAAAAAAGAAATGAATTAAAACCCAAGAGATCCCTGGAGCCAGCTGGAACAGGCAACTGCTCCTTAGGGTGGTATAGCTGGGCACTAATCACAAAGTATGATTTCACAGTCAGCCCATATGGAAAATGGAGAAATTCCTGCACTGAGACACTCTTCTATCTCTTACATGCTGCATCAAAAGCCTCTGGACGTCTTATGCAAACCATAGTGACCTCTGAAAATATGAGGAGACCTGAAATCTCTGGGAATGCCTCCTGACCCTTCCAGACCATGGCAGCATGATGCATCACTTCTAAATGAGCCAGGAGAAGTGGAGCCTTCCTCACTTTAATTGAGTTGGGCTCCAGCAAAGCGCCCTGTCCCCAGCTGCATCCAACCTGCAGCACAGAACACCCTCGTCTGAGCTTTAGTCATTTGTGTGGTCTTTTAAGCAATTATCCATTGCATTATTCAGTGGGAGAGCACAGTATTTACTGGATTACTGGGTCTGTACTGCCTTACAGACACAGCTCGGGGCTTTGGGAGCCAGCTGCACTGTTGCAAAGCAACAAGCAAATATTTCTCTTTTCTCCTCCCTTTTTGAGCTACACAAGAAGGTTCTTTAAAGGAAAATGGAAATGGTGGTGCTACAGTAAAAATGCAATATATTTTATATCTTTTATGCAATATATTTGCTGACCCAGTCACAAAATTGGAGGTGGCCATGGCTCATTAGAGTGCCTTACACAGACTCCAGCTGAAATAGGCAAATTATCTTTCCATGGGCAAAACAAGGGCCATTTGGGAGGGTTTGTGGTAAAATATTGATTTCTACACGTACTAAAGCACTGACTCATGGTGTGTCCAGCTGCAGCACACGGCAAATTTCTGTGGTGATTTCTGCTATTCAAAAGGCACATGCCCTCAAAGAAACAAGAAAAGGGAGTAGAACACACAGTGGCCACCAGCTGAGAGGGCCCCACGGTGCCTGCAGGCAGGGAGGATGATGGCAGCTCACACTGCAGCATTTTGAGTCCTGTAGCAACCAGCACAGGTAACATCCTCAGCCAAGGAGGCAGGAGAATCCATGTGGTTGGGTGGGACAAACCAGAAGCACCCAGAGGCATCAAGTTAAGATAGAGAATGAAACAGGAATATACAGAAAGTGGGAAAGAGATGTAAAATAGCCCCCTCCAGTGTTTTGGAACTGGATGCTAGGCAGCTGGAGAACCTTCCCTTTGAGCTAACTGAGAGTTAATCAGCTGGGATGGGGATAATTATACAAGGGGTTGCATGGTGTTAATACACACACTTGAGCAGTTGCTGTTTCATGGTCCAAATGGTGGCTCTTCATGAAAACCATTTCCACCCTGGTACAGGCATGTGGACACAAGGACAAGGAACCACACTGGCATTCATGGATAGTGACAACAAACCTGACTGCCTGGTAACCCTCTAGAGAGAGCTGCAGGTTACCTGTCCAGTTCCAGGTAAAAGAGATCATCCACCTGACTCTGAGGTCAAAAGCCGTGGTAGATCCAGGTTATGACACTAAAGGAGGGCAAAAATGATAAACAGCTTATTTGGGAGACAAGGCATGTCCTCCACCAGAGCACACAATTTCATATCCCCTCATGTCGTCTTCCACTGATAAATATTCAGACACTGGTACTGTCTGAATAAGGAGCTGTTTGGGCTGACATTTTCATATCAATGCAAATGAGTTTAATAAGGACTTACACAAAGAAAATTCGGAGTTCTGTCTGTGTCACTAGAACAAGCTGTCTCTTACAAATATTCTGGCTATCACTGCAGAACATGTTGAACACAAAAATGCACCAGCTCAGAGAAAAGGCCCCTCCAGCCCAGTCACTGTCCCCAAGAGGGGTCAACAACAGATGTGCTGCACAAGAGTACAGACACAGGGAGAGCACACAGTGGTATTTATGCAGAATACTCCTCCAAGACTATTCTTGGGGAATTCCAGTGGCAGAGGCTGTGGGAGGGTTTTTCTCCCAGCTTTTCTGAAGAAAACGGGTATTCCTCAGTGCCCTTTACTGCCCGTAGGTCCAGCAGTCAACAGCACAGCTACTGCCCCTAATCTGCAACCAAACAGGAGCAGAACCAAACCTCAGATTGATCCAGGATGGTTCAGCTTACACCTCAGTACCCTGTGCTTTTGTCAGTGGGATTTCTGCTCTTCTGGTTGGAGGCTAAACTCTGTTCATGTTTACACCACGTAAATGAAGATTCCAGCAGAACTAAAGGAAACTACACTGGAATTATGTAACTGTCAGAGAGCAAAATTTAGTTCAATGTTACATTAATCTTTTTATCAATCACATAACTTAGACATCAGCTAATAAACTCACTCTGGCTATGCTTATCCAGAGCCAGGAGCCGGGGGAGGTTATTGCAGAGTGTCACTGAAACTCTGTTTGTCCAGCTTTGGGTTGGCTGACTTCCACGAGGAATGCGTTTAGTTAATTGAAAAGGTTTTGGTTAAAGTTTGCCAGCGAGAGATCATAGAGTTCTAGGCAACCCATACTGTGAGTATGAACTCCATTCAACCTTTGAAATACCTCTGTGAAGGCAGGAAATTGAAATATTGTGCTATATTGGCAACCAAACAGTCATTTATCATCCATGCTAAGTTTGGAGCACAGTGGAATGATTTTTAAACTCTGAGGGTCCTGATTAACAATACAAGGTGTGTTTATATAGATATAGATTATGTATTGAAATACAGTTTCAAGAAGAATATGAGACAATCAACAGCTGTATCCACCCTCCTATTTGCCTAAGATCAAATTTGGACTGTGCTCAGAGGCACAAACACTATATTAAAACACAACAGAGTTAAGACACCTACTGACAAAAGCAAGGAAATTCAGAGTTAAGGGGAAAGCACGCCATATGTTCTGCAGTACCTAGGCACAACAGGGAGCATTCAGCTCATCATTAAAGAGGCACCCAGTTGTGCCTAGGTATTGGAGAACATATGGAACACTTCCCTGCTCATGTCTGAATTTCCTTGCTATTGTCAGCTTATGGATCAAGCTTGACTTTTTACTTTTTTTTTTTTAATACAGAGTTCAGGGGACTTTTTTTTTGTTTTAATTATAGAGTTATGGGACTTTTTTAAAGTAGTTGTTTAGTTTGTAAAATATCATTTTAAATTTATAATTACCAGCCCCACAGACATACATAAATTAGTGCAAGTCTGCTTTCAAGAAGAGTTCAGGATCACTGGAAACCGTAACTTGTAAAAATGAAGCAGTGAGCTGCTCAGGGAGTTTCCAGGCAAACACCTATACAAGGTTACCGCTGGCAGGACTAATTGGACTTACTGTATTGAAAAGCGGTGATTTTATTTTGTACTGCAGCCCTTCCCTCCCTTGAGCTATCTCAAGGTTGTAACTGCTTAAGACAATATAATCAATCTATTGCACTACAATGTTTATATTCTAATTACCAGACTGTTAGGAGTCCCCAGCTGGAATTGCCAGGCACTGTGCTTGGTAGTGTACATCTATTTATGGGATCCAAAGGGCTTACAGGCAAGCTGCTAAGGAGCTAAAAGAGAAAAGATAATGGTTATTGTTCCCACTTCAGAGCTAAGCAAGAACGACCCGGGACTAGGATAACTGTGTAACACCTCACAGTGAGCACTCTGGCCACTTCTGCCTTTAAAATTAAAACAAACAAACAAACAAGCCAAGCAAAAACAAACAAAAAAAACCCCCACAAAACCCCCAGACAAAAATCAAGCAAGAAGAGCCGCGGGGGAAGACGGGCAGGCCGTGGCAGGGCTGTCCCCGCTCGAGAGCGGCGCCAGGGGCCGCGGGACGGCTCCCGCTGCCAGCGCCAGGGGGCGAAAAAACTGCGGCTCCGGGCGGCTCCGGGCGGCACCGGGCGGCTCCGGGCCCTGCCGGCACCCGCATGGCCCTCACCGTCCCTCAGTGTCCCTCCCCGTCCCTCACTGGCCCTCAGTGGCCCTCACCGGCTCTCAGTGTCCCTTGCTGGCCCTCACCATCCCTCACTGGCCCTCAGTGTCCCTCACC
>VWZW01003938.1:301373-361924 GCA_013397115.1 Edolisoma coerulescens | reverse complement strand
TTTTTTTAAAGTAATATATATAATAATAAATAAAAAATCAAATCAAATTATACGGTATGTCATTTTTTTAAATGAAAACATACAGAAATCTGGTAACTTGGAAACCGCTCCAGTCTCATTAAAATGCACATGAGTTTGGTTCTCTCATTCGAAATACACTGAGGAGGAGGACAGAGGAGTGGGGTTTGTACAAACATTAGGTCTTGTCAGATCTGAACTGCAGTATGATCTCATATATGTACTGGATAACCATAAGTCTCATTTTCCTAGAAAACAATGTAAAAGAGTAAGTTCATCTCCTTGTTTTGCCTCCTAAACAACCCTCTCTTCCTGTTTCAAAACCAGACTGTTCTTTCAGTAAAATAAAAATAATAATAATTTTTAAAAATTTTATGTTTCTGAAACTTAAGAGTTTTCCATTTTCCCCCACTTTGCTCAGAAAGAAACAAACTCTGCAGACTCTGAGCAGGCCACCTATATCCTGGCTTTATGGGGTGCTGAGCCATCACTGCTGCTTATGCTGTTTTTACAATTTAGGACAAAACAGTGACATGAAAAAATCTTGCACAGCCAAAGACAGCCTTGCCCAGGTCCCTGGATGCATTGCCTGCCAGCTTGGACACCTCTATTTCTCCCCCAGAACCTGTTACACCCTTAGATGCTGAGGTGAGGAGGATGAGGGGCAGATCTGCCCTTCGTTGCCCTTCCCCTCTCGCCCCCGGGAAATCCCAGAGAAGTCCCTTCCAGAAGGGGACATGTGGGGGTTGTTACCCTTCCCTGGCCCTCACCCAGCCACACACTGAGCGGTGCAGCTCCCCCCGTTTGGCCAGAAGGGACTGAGNCTGGCCCTCAGTGTCCCTCGCTGTCCCTCACTGGCCCGCACCGTCCCTCGCTGGCCTTCACTGGCCCTCGCCGCCAGGGAGGGACCCGGGAGACACGGTGCTGTTCTGAACCTGTACGGAGATTAACNGTCTCATTTTCCTAGAAAACAATGTAAAAGAGTAAGTTCATCTCCTTGTTTTGCCTCCTAAACAACCCTCTCTTCCTGTTTCAAAACCAGACTGTTCTTTCAGTAAAATAAAAATAATAATAATTTTTAAAAATTTTATGTTTCTGAAACTTAAGAGTTTTCCATTTTCCCCCACTTTGCTCAGAAAGAAACAAACTCTGCAGACTCTGAGCAGGCCACCTATATCCTGGCTTTATGGGGTGCTGAGCCATCACTGCTGCTTATGCTGTTTTTACAATTTAGGACAAAACAGTGACATGAAAAAATCTTGCACAGCCAAAGACAGCCTTGCCCAGGTCCCTGGATGCATTGCCTGCCAGCTTGGACACCTCTATTTCTCCCCCAGAACCTGTTACACCCTTAGATGCTGAGGTGAGGAGGATGAGGGGCAGATCTGCCCTTCGTTGCCCTTCCCCTCTCGCCCCCGGGAAATCCCAGAGAAGTCCCTTCCAGAAGGGGACATGTGGGGGTTGTTACCCTTCCCTGGCCCTCACCCAGCCACACACTGAGCGGTGCAGCTCCCCCCGTTTGGCCAGAAGGGACTGAGTAACAACCAGGGCAGAAAGGTTTCTTTTGCCTGACGAGTCATTGCCTGGGGCACAAACCCCTGAAACTGCATCACCACCCAGAAGGATGCACTGGGGAAAGATTTCCACAGGAAACTGCCCGGCTCTTCTCCCTTAACAAAAGGAGGGAAGGACGTTCCAAGATGTTGGTTTCAGCAAGCCTGGAAGACTAAATCTGAGTCAAAACTCACCCAACCTCCCCAGGTCTGCTTAAACCTATGAGAGCTGTACTCCCAACTCAATCCACGCAGAAAATGAAGCTAAGAATGAGATTTAGATCAAAACAATGAAACAACTTTGTCACAGTATTGAAACTCATTTAAGTTCCCCCTTCAATCCTTAAATCACCTTCCTCCCCCTCTAAGACTATTAAAATGCTCTTATGATCTGAAAACATAGCTAATTCATATTTGTAAAAGTAGTTTTAGGCAGTCTAACAGGTTAAACAAGAAAACTTGTACACTGAGCTCAGTGAGTTACCTGGCTGTGCCGGCACCATCAGGGCTGTGAGTATCCCTGGCAAGCTGAACCCTTATGTGCATTTGCATAAAAGTTCGGGTGGAAGATTTGTAAGGGGAACACTTGCCATAAGCAGAAAGAGACAAAGGAAAATGCAGACAGCAGTGTTGTTACACTCAATTTTCTGTGCCGGGCTGCTCAGCTCTCCTGGGAAGCAATGCCTTTGTCTTTATTAAAGTCCTTGAGAGAATGGATATTCTACAATTCAGATTTTAACAGTCTGTGTTGATGTTGACTACTCAGTTATTAAGTTGTCTTCCAGAAGTTCATACAAACCCTCCATCTGAAGAGGCTGTGGAGCAAACACACCCATGCTCCCCCCTTCAGATGTCCTCTGCTGCCCTGAGGACTGGCAGCAGTGTCCCTGAGGAGGCTGCAGGCATTGCTCTGCTCCACGGGCACAGGAGAGAAAGGCTGAGGGGCAGCTGGGGAAGCACAAACCTCCACACCCTCTCCTGCTGGAAGCTGGTCTGGATCTGAAGAAACAGCCCCACCAACCTCTCCTCCTCAGCACTTTTCACTGACAGGACTTCAGGACTCGGGTGACACAGCAGAGAACATCAGGGATGTTCCTCACCTTTTACTTGCTGAGCACTCATAGCTAGAATGAGATCTCTCCATTAGCCAAAGAAATAGTTTGGAGATGGGGCTTCAAACTCAGAAACATCACAGCTGACAGAGGATATTCTCACAGTGACTTAAAATATTGTGGTCACCCTGCTCCAGAAAACTGTGCAAAGCTGGGGATCAAGCATACTGTCCTTAGAAGAGTGCCAGACGTCTCCTGCCAGCCTGCCCAGGACAGAGGATGGCATCCTGCACTCATTTGGCTCCATGAGGAGGAAACAGGTCCTGCGTACAGGCACCACAGAGATGGCAAAACCCGCTGTGCCGCCAGTGCTTCTGCTGTGGCAGGAGTGGGAGCAGCATGCCCTGTCCTACATCTCAATTAGTCAGACAGAAGTTATATCAAGTAACAGGGCACAGAAATGTAACCTTTTGTCTGATGAGGTTTTCTAAATTGCCACTCATCTGGAAAGGGTGTGTGCAGGCGAGGGTCAGAAGTTTAGCAAGGGCTGCACTAGCAGCACAGCAAGGCAATAAACTATCACGCAAGCAAGTGCAAGTATTAGCTGTGTGTACATTTGAAATCTTGAAACAAATTCGCTAAAGATTTAGGACTTCATCAGGGTCAGAAGGGTTATGCTGTAGTTGATAGGCACATTTGTTTTATTAATTGAGTCATAAGTTCTGGCAGTCTGCAAATAGATTGCAAAACATGCATCAGCTGCTTTTGATTGCCATGAGAGATCTGAAAACCTGCCAGGAAGTCTCTTTGCAGCTCTTAAAAGTTTGGGCTTAAAACCTGTTTCAAACTATTAACAATTACTTTTTTTTTTTTAAAGCGTGCAAGGAGAGAGGGCAAGATAGAGAGAGAGAGAGAAGCACATGTTTTCTTTAGACTCAGAGCACAAGAATTACTGATGTAAGGATCCTCCCCTCAAGGAGGCTGATTATTCTCTAGACATCCCAAGCTCTCCCATCCCTGGTATCCCTAGCCTTAGTGTTTGTCATCTCATGCAGCTCTCAGTGTGCTTTAGAATGAAGAACATTTGGTCAGCATCCTTTTGGAAAAGAAATGTGCAAGCAAAAGGGGAAGCTGTCCCATTTTGATGCCTTGTTGGAAATCTGTTGAGCATACAGAACAGGAATACCAAAAGCAAGCAGTGCAAAGCAAGCCAGGCTCCATGCTTGCCAAGATCTGTCCCAAATACGTGTCAAAGTACCACCAACAAAATACGGAGCAGCTGTTTCTCTTGCACGGGACCAAGCCCAAAGTGATCATATCACAACTCTGAGAAGGTTTCAGCTATGCAGATCATGTTTCTTACTTAAGTTTCAAACCCAGTGAGTCTCTCCTCTTTACCCCACCACAGTACCGGGATGATTTGTCAGCTGCTCTCCTAAAAGCCATCATGGCCAAAAGTGGCTGGAAGCCAGACAGAGCTGCTCAGTTTGCCCTCCTGTGAAAGAGACTTGACTCATTACAGTTCATCCCAATGACATAAAAGGTTGCAGGTTTGGCACCTTCATTTCCCTTGACTGCAGGATCAGCCTTTGAAAGCTGCTCTCCCAACCCTGTGCAGCTGTTTGGTTCTTCTGTGCCCACATCCCATTCCAGTTCTCCTGCCTTTTGCTCTTTCTGTCTTTAGCAGGACAGGTAGCTCCTATAGGAAGACAGAAGTTGGTCTGGAAACTAATGCAAATTACTTTTTGGAAATAGACCTAAATTTTGGTTCCCTGATCTCAGCACAGCTTCAGGATGCTCTGGGCTCATACAGAGCTTGCATCTGGTGCTGACCTGAGCAAGAACCAGACAAGAGAATCACCCACATTGGCTCTTGGCTCTGGCACCTCTTAAATGACTTCACACTGCATTTTGAATTACAGCAAATTTGTCAGATCTCACAATACAATAAAGCCAGCCATCTGGGTACCTCAGGTACGCCAACATAAGCTGAAACATCCCCTAATTTTTTAGCATTTTTATTTCTCTTCTTGCAGCCCTTGCAAGCAGCTGCTGCCCTCCCCACATTCCCTCTCATCACACAGAGCTGTGGCACAGGAAGACCAGAAGAGAACACGACTGCGCTTAGCTCCTCATGAACCAGGTACCAAAATGCTCTCAGGCATTTGGACACAGCTCCTTTGAGGGGAAGGTCCATGCTCAGGTCCACTGTGCCCGTTTCCAACGGGGTCAACTCACTGCTCTGAGCAACCCTGTAAACGAGAGCAGAAGATCTGATCATGGGAAGTCCTGGTGTGAAGCCACTGCATAGCTCGGGGGTGTCTCTTGTTAACAGCTGTAACACGCCCTACACCAACCCAAACACCCAAATGTTTATTTAGCCAAGAACAAGGTGACTACCTTGTAAATAGGATGCACCCTGAAGCTATCCCAGCTGTACTCATAGGACAGCCAGGATTCGCTGAGCCAGGCTGGAACGATGGGATTGTCCTGGGGAACCTCCAGGATTTTGGTTTGGTCTGGGGTGGTGCCTTCCCCTGAACACCATCTCATTCATGGCACTTGTAACCACCTCTGCTGCCAAGGGCTGTCCAAACCAGCACCCCAGTAAGACACAGACCAAATAAACACATCTGCTAAAGACACACATTTATCACTGTTTATCACTCAAGTCTTAAAGTCTTTTTCTGTTGTGGAGTAGTCACTGGACTTCATTACTGCCAACCCACAAAATGGATTTGCTCCTTTGCTGGTGGAAAGCACCGTGTGTTTTACTGAAGGACTTTTTCCGTAGCTGGAGTCACAGGAGATGCACCTCTGGACCGTCAGCTACAGTGCAGCAAATACATTTGGGATCTCATCAGTTTTAGCAGCTTTTTTTCACTTTACCAACTTTACTTCCTAATTCCATGCACTTCACTTTCAACAAATGGCCACTCAAGCAATTTTTTCCAATAAGCCCTTTCATGGTATCAGCTATTTTTTCCAATAAAAATATTTTTGCTCTGTGGTTTAAGTCTTCAGCTTCTTTTTCATCTGGTCTAGACACAAGTTAGTTATTTGTGAAACATTTATTATTGTTTCAACCAATTGAAAAAGTTTTGCAGGTTTTGGCTTCAATAGTAACCAAGCTAATGACTCTTCCCGTAAGAAAGCCAGAAATGATAAATCTATTTATGACTTCTCACAGGGAACCCCGTGTTCATGGGGGCTGAAGGAACATCTGATCAGGGAGCAGCACTTTAACCATGAAGAAAATTCAAGGATTTTTTTTAGCATGAGGAATCAGTTTGTGTGTACAGCAGCCAAATGATATAAGCATTTAAGAGTCCATAAATAGTCCTTCACAAGAGAGATCATAATAGTTACTGCGTCAAAGTCACCTTCCAAAAAATGTGTTACACTGGTGCCTAGTGAATAAAATATATGCTTTCTATTCTGTTAGCAGCTACATGACCCTCTTCACAATTCTATTTTAGATTGGCCTGAACCTTCATAAACTTTAAATAAGATTTCTTTTCCCAGATCTTATTCCTTAAAGCTAGCAATAACAATCTCCAAGGAAAATCCAGCAGGGAATGGTGGCATTCTCAGTGTCCTGTGGCATTTGAAAAAGGTCATACCTACAAAGCAATATAGCCCATTAGAGATTTAAACTCTGGCCTAAGCCCACATCAGATTTAAGGATGCAATTCAATGCTCGACTCAGAATTCTCTACCCAGGCATGACAGATGTTATGGTTCACCTCCTCACTGGGCTTTTTTAACACGCTGAGTGAGATACCACTGCTCTAACCAAAACTATGCCTTTCTTTTAATTTTGGGGTTTCCAGTCATCTACTCATGGTTCTGAAAGAACTCTCTTGTGACTATGGAAATTCAAGTCAGGTTATGAGAAAGTCTAAAAACAATGAATACTGGGTTTGGCTTACAACAAGGAAGACCAGGAGAGGGCATGTGCAGCTATTTGAACTCATAAAAACCTTTGTGGGACTCCTGTGTTCTCACTTCTCCCTTGATTTTAAAGGGCCCAAAGCCATTTCCATCTCTTCAGGCTGCTCTGCAGAGCAGTGTGCACAGTACTTGGGACCTTACATTAGGAGGGATTTATTTATATTACACAAAAATGATGCTCTTTGATCGAACACTGCCATCAGTGCACTTTGCTGTCAGAGTGTGGAGGCAGGCTGCAGGCTGAAGGACGAGGCCCGACATCAACAGACCTCCCCTTGTCATGAGGAGCATTCGAGACTGTTCCAGCAAGCTCTTCAAGAGCAGGGTCTGCCCGGTCTGTCCTGTGTGCAACAGGCCCCTTTTTAAAGTCGTTTAAATGTTTTGTGGCTTTGCATTTTTTAACAATTCCTGCCAAATTGCATGTATTTATCTCAAGCCTGCCCAACGTCTGCTATTTACAAATACTGCCATATATTTTAAAGCAAGAGTCACTCCCAATTAGCTCAAGTGTTTAAGAAAATCATCATATATTCTGAATGATGAAAGATCACAGAAGGAGGTCTCCTAATGGATGGCAGGTGTGGGAATGAAAGCATCTAAAGACTGTGAGCCAAAATGTAAGAAGTCACAGAATATCATAATTCACTTTAAATTGCACCTAGGTCACAAAGTTAAATAAGACCTTTGGCTCAGAAAATATTTAAAACTACCATGATTTTTATAACAGAAAAGCAAACAAGCAAACAAAAACACCCCCCAGAATGCTGATTCTTTATAAGAAGATACGTAAAGTCAGCTACATATGGAGGATAAACAAAAATAAATAATAAATATAAAATTAATATAATTAAAAACACGAATATTTTTGCCTCTGTTTTCAGGCAGCTATGAAGAGTCTCAATAAGCTCTAGTCATGCACAAACATCTCCTTCTGTTTTGTTAGAAAACACTGAAAACCAGGCAGGTTAACTCATATTTAAAAGTTCGTGTCCACTACACATTGTAGTAACTTTTAGGATCTTCAAACACATATGATAATACAAAGTAATCTTTGCCACAAAAATAGTAGAGTTAAGATCAACAGATTAGCTGGATGAAATTCTCCAGCTTGGACTCTCATTTAAGTGACACAATGATCTATGTTTTGTTATAACCTGGCCTTGTGGTGCAGGAATATTGCACAGACCTGAGGTGATCCTGCTCAGAGGTAACGTGGTGGATGTTGGGACTGAGCTGTACCACAGCAAGGTGCCTTTTCTCCCAAGAACTCCCAAGTCGAGGAATTAAGCAGTAAGTTTGCTGTTTGTAAATGTTCTTACAGTTACTGTGAAAGCAGGGAAATTTAGAACTTGAAGATGCTTGAACAATTAGAAACAATTACCAAATTAGGTATGAAGGCAGACAGGCATGGGGAAGTACAACCTACCTTTAGTCACCGTAACATCACCACAACACCATAAACACACTGTAAGCTTTGAGCAACCCCACAAACCTTTCAATGGATGGAAGTAGAATTAACTGAAGATTTGCGTATCTGACAGAAAAGAAAAAAAACCCAATCACCAAAACACGTATCTACCATTGAACTCTAAAGCACAAATTGAATAAAGGCAGCATCATCATTGCCAGTTGGATGCTTCATAGGTCTTCCAAAGTTTGAGCAGAGCACAGACCTAGTGGGCATACACAGCTCTCACTCACCTGGATATTTCAGTCAGTGGGTGTTTTGCCATTTTCTGTGTTTTTCCTCGAAATACAAGAACACTCACCATTGTTACTGGCCAAAACTATGATCAGGCAGGTCAGCTCAGGGACATATGATGGCATTTTAGGTTAGCCTGTAAGGAAAGTTAAAGCTGACCATGCTGAAAAAGCTTAAAGAAATAAAGGAACAGAAAGCCCTTCAAGGTTGCCACAGTTAATCAATTTATAATAAAGATAAAGCCAGCACAGTCCAGTCAGACACACATGGTTGTAGATGTTTACATGGGTAAACAAAGTGCACAAGACCACTAGATCCAAAGGCAATCAGCAAATCCAGCTGGCTGGCCCAGACAGCACCAAAACCTCTCCACGTGAAGAAAGCCACCAGGTCACTGAGAGCGTGGCCATGCACCATCCCCACCCATGAACTTGTATCATCTGCCCCTGTCACAGCAGAGAAGCCAAAGAAAGCACCACGGTCCATCCAGAGACCAGAAAAGGGCAGAAAGCAGCAGAGGATGTGCAGCACTTGGCCCTACCAGTGTGCTGAGGCTGCCAGCAATGCAGACTCACCTCCAGAGCAATGAGGAGAGCAGAGGGAGCCCTCCTTACACCCCATCACTGTGCAGTGGAAACACACCCCTCAAGACACACACTCAGGGCACGTAATTACCTTTAATCAAGTTCCATGTACACGTTTAAAACACGTGCCAATGTGATGTGCTCATCCGTCCATATCTAGGCGCATACTCTGCATGTGCAAAAGGAGGATTCATAAATATGCTTTTTATTTCCTAAGAGCTGCACCACAAATGCCATAATGCATTCATTTCATACAATCTCAGGGTATTTGTCAAACAAGATAATACTATGCAGAGCCAGAAATGGTATAAAAAACCACTGGTTGAAAGAGATATGATTCACATTTTTAGTAGTGGATCAGTTGCAATGGAATATGTTTTTCATCAGAACTTGGTACCAAAGCTACTGTGGCTGCTGATCACACAGAGATAGTGCTGTATTTTAGTATCCTTTTGAGAAAAAAACACCATTTCAAAGGGAGTTCTCTTTCTTCTTAGAAAAAAAAAAAAATCAAAGCAGCCCCAGACCTTACACAAGTCACACATTGTCGCTTCCACTGCTGCAACATGCGAGCTCCTGGATAACGCAGCTCTTACCTTGCTGATTGCTCTGCTGATGTCGCTGGGCTCATTTCGGGTAAGGCAGGATTAGGACAAGGCAAAAGCACCTGGTTGTGCAGCCAGAGTGGAGCCCTGGGCAGCTCCTGGGTTACCACGGGGACGTGAGGCCGCAGGACCCCCACATCCCTCACCTCACCGAGCAGCGCGAGGGGCAGCGGGCGCGTGATCCCAAAAGGAGCGTGAGGGCTTCTCCACCTGGTGTTTTACACAAACTTTATTTGGCTCTCACTCCTCAAAAAGGAGCCTATAGGTACATTAAGCCACGTGCAATATATTTTGTTTCCATCAATTTGCATTCCTTCAGTCATTCCCCGTTACTAAGTAATTTTGAAAAGAGAAAGACAAAACAAAACCCGTGCTATGTGTTAGATTCTGCCCTCTGATTCTGGAAGCACTTCTCACCATAGCAGTTAAAAGCAATAACATGAAAAATATTTCATTTCTATTTACACAACATGGATAGAAATCTCTGAAGTTTTAGATTTTTTTTTCACAACCAAAATGTTTATGTACTGATCAGAGAAGGTCCAAGTTATGCTGGGAGAAGTCATGGTATATGGTTCCAAGCTTAACTGAAGAGGTGAGGGATGCAACCCCCAGGAGAAGCCCCAGAGTTGTGTACCTCTAGGATTATTCTTAGCCTGGCATATTAATTTCTCTGTTTCAAAAGAATTTAAAAGTTGTGAGTACAATTTTCAACAGACAGATATAAAACAGAACTAAGTTTCATTTTTGGTTTATATTGGACTATCTCATCTGTCTTTCAAATATTTGTTTCTCTCATTAAAAACAGTATTTTGCAATTATGATGGTTGTAAAGACTATTTCTAAATAAGAATGGACTGGTGGCAGATCACAAGCACCTCTGCTGCCATTCATTGCTGTCCTCAAGCAGAGTCACCAGATCTTTCCATGCCACATCTGCTGAAGAAATGCGCCCAGGGGGAGCACAGCAGTAGATTAGAGTCACACCAGCCTCAATTTGCAAATTCTAGTGTAAATCAGAGCCACATGAGAGCATGTTAAAAGCTCCCTTTTCTTTTAGGGGAAAAAAATGAAAAGAGTAGAGTGGCTGGTCAGAACATCCACAGTAATATTTTCAAGTCAAATGAAAAAAACACATTAGAAATAAAGGTGCTCAGAGTTCCTAATTTGCAATTTGTACGAAGCTGAGAGGAGCACTAAGCATTGGCCCTGAGAAATACTCTTCCCAGCCTTTAGGACAAATCCTTCTTGCTCGGCTACATGAGGCACACAGAATCAGGGCTTCAGAGGTCACACATCTCCCAATAGTTCCCCCCAGATCTTTGAATCAACTGTGAATACACTGAAAAAAAACCAACACTGCACTGACTTCAATACCTAAATAAGGCCCAGAAGCCCAGCTCTGAAAACCTTTGAAATAAATCGTTGCAGTGAACTCCAGCCCACACCCAGCTGACATCTGAACCACTGAAAACTAGTCCAATTACACCCCAGCTCGGCAGCAAGACAAGGCAGCTGTACGAATGCATTAGCCTTTTGCTATCAAATCCAAACCATCTGAAGTGGAAGTCACCAGCCGTTAAACGTTAAGAGGGCAGGCAGCACTTCCAGTTCGCAGCAAGTCAGAGATGCAGCTAAAACTTCAGCCTTACCACTGAAAAGTTTGGTCTTACCTGGGGGTCACCGTTGCTGAGCAGCACAAAGTGCAGGAATAGTATGATGTCACCTACAGGCTGTGCCAGGTTTGATGCATTATCAGTCAGTTCAAAAGATGGATTAGGAGGTGTTACCAGTGGAGCACAGCTCCAGCAGCAGCCTGCTCCCAGCTCAGACACGAGCCCCTGCGACTGCAAGCTGCCTTCCCACTTCAGCTCGGGATCTAACAGGGTGATGTTAAGAGTTCATCCTTCTGCTGTTTCCCAGTTAAACAAAGATTCCCTTTCATTTCAAATTACTTAAAGTTTTCAAATAGACTGAAGCAACTGGCTAGCAACAGATTTTATAAGCAACATCGTGCCATTAATACACTGACTAAAACAATAAAATAAGTACAAGAAAGCATCTGGGTTTGGCTACTAAGAGAAAATCTTCCTGCAGCAACATTTGCAAAGTACTTTATTTCTTCTCCTCTGGAACTGATGTAACCTTTCAGGAGCTGTAAGACTTAGAAAGCCACACCACATCACAGTTGTTTTCCTATTAGCGTGCCCCATGCCGAGAACACCGCGATTATCACCCTTGTGGAATGTGGTCTGCCTGTGTTCGATTCGCTTTGACCTCCAGCGTGGGTCGAAAGATGTCAGTTTCTGGAGAACTCTGTGGCTATTGTGTCACCCAAGCAGAAAATGCTGCCTTGTGCCTCAGAGAAGGCCCAGGAGCCTTTTAAAACACACTCGTGTAAAGCAGAGGAATTTCTGTGTCTTCCCTCTTGCTGTGTCGCTCTACAGCTAGCTCAGCAAAAGGCCTTGCAGGATATTTCTTGGGCATTTTCCTAGCCCTGACAGGAGTATCACAGTTCCACCCAGTTCTTTACTAACCTCTCTCCAAACCTACCAGGAACAAGGTACACATTTGGGTGCTGCAAAATCAGGCATGTTGCACCTAGTGATGACTCCAATCCAGCTTTGAAGTGCCCAAATCCTAACCCTTAAAGACAAAATGCCACTTCAGAGAAACCAGGATTCACATCTAAAACCGTGCACAAAAAGTACACGAAGTGAGAAGATCTGCACACCATTTTTCTTTGCTCAGCACCACAAATCACACCAGCCCCAGCAGTTCCTGGTCCGACTCTGCAACACTTACTATTTGCACAAATAAACCTCTGTCACAACACTCCTATCCAGTCAAATCATTGCAGCAAATCTGTCAAAGCCCCAAAAGCCCAAGATTGCCCGAGTACAGAGAAAGCCACCGTCATGCTCATCTTCATCTCACGTCTGCAAGAAGACAGACAGTGGAGTGTCTGTGCTGGAAATGCCCCTGTAGGAAGGCTGATTAACTTAACTCGCTGATGACATAAATATCATTATCTGCAATTCAATCAAAAAGCAATCAAGGCCTGTTTATTAGTGTATTTTTAAAAGGCATTTAGAGCATAGGTTGGGCACTTATTGAATTTAACTAATAAATAAGATTACAAGAATCAAATCACTGCTCTTGGAAAACAGCACTTTCTGTGGCGAGGAGCGATTTACAATCATTACCAATTTGAAAAGGAATGAAAACATAAAAGGAAAACATCAGCAAAAAAAAAGGGGCAGCAAGCCATTTATTTTTACTTTTTAAAGAGGATTCGCTATCAGTGTATAAACATCACACAGGATGCCAGGATGGTATTATTTCTCATGCAGATGTGTGCCACAGGACTGGTCTCCTCTGTCTCCAAAACTGCTTCTAATATTCTTCTTGTTTGGGTTGTAACTTGACCCACACCTTCAATTCATGTTTTGTTCATGTATACCTTTTATGCTGGATGACTTTACTTGTCTTCATCACCTTGGCAAGTCAGAAGGGAAACATTTTTAAAAGCTGTGGCATTACTCAAGCTGTGAGGTGGGCGACTCAAGAGAAGCAACATCTTAAAACATTCTGCACAGGGGCAAGTAAAAAGTCAATAAGGAAATACCATAGTTAGGCTGTTTTTAACTTGCTGAAAGTGTGAGACAGCTGTTCATTTCCTGATCACTCATGTGGAAATGGTAAAAAATAATTAAGAGCACTGACTAATCACCAAATCAAAGCAAATATTAAATAAGCAAACTTGCTTTCTAGCCTCAAATCCAGCATGCAAATGAGAAGTGGTATTCAAAAGTTTAGTCTTTATATAATTAAAAAGGGTACATTAGAAGAAAAGAAAGACCCAGTTTATGGCTGCATCATGTTAGAACATCAGCAACAGGAGTTACGGGAGCAGTTGGAGCGACACGGTCAAGGTGGGAATAAAACACAGAGAATTACTTTAAAGTCAGAAATAAATAGTGCATGAAAATAGAAAGAGTACTTGGGAAAAGCAAATTCTCCCCTTTGCTCATATCCTATCCTGAGTAAATGTCACTGCTGCTTCTGAGCTGGCCGTGTTGTGATGACAGCAAGGGGATGTGTGGTCCTGACTGGCCCGAGCTCTGTTTCCTGTCCTCCACACAGAGTTTGATTGGTTTTCGGGCTATCCAGGAGGGCATTAAAACTGCAGATTAGGAAAACACATTACCCCTCTTTGGTAATGAGGTGTGCAGTCCATCTGGGAAGAGGCAGCCAAGCTGCTCAGAGGCAGCAGTTTGCCACGACACCAGGGAGGCACGTGGCTGGAGCCAGCGAAACGAGCGGGACAGACAATGCCAGGAAGCTCCATTCCATGCCCCCCTCCTTTTTTCCTCATGCCCATTGCAGTTCTTTATTATAAATGTCCAGGTCTGCCTTAGGGCATTGGTGTTCATCAGCCCCTGAGCTCCCAAAAGATGACTGATCCCACCCTCACTGCGCAGGCAGCTCCTGGCTCCCGCTGAAATGCATCAGCAGCTCCCCCACCACCATCTGCTCTGTCAGTGTCTCCAGCCTGCTGCTCTCTTCAGCCCCCTCAAACACAGATTTCTCAATCACAGAGAAAATGGGTATTTCTCCTCTATATGGTCCCAGAGAGTGCAAGGGAGCATCTGACAGAAAAAGCAGAGAGAACTGGGATTGTTCCACATGGAGTGGATCTTACCCATTTTTATAAATGGGTGGGAGGAGGAAAGGACAGAGCCAGACTCTTCTCCATGGTGTCGAGTGAAAGACAGGCAGTGTCTTTCAAATACAGCAAAATACAGCAAATATCACTTAAACATAAGAAACTTTTACATAAGAGTGATTGATCACTGGAACAGGACACCTAAAAAAGTGAACTCTCCTCATCCTTGGGGATATTCCAAACCCAACTGGACATGATCCTGGGCAACCTGCTCCAATTTGCCCTCCTTTGAGCAGGGAGGTTGTATGAGACGATCTCCAGAGACCTCTTCCAACATCAAATATCCTTCTACTTGAATGAAATTTCATTACAAGAAAATAAAAAATAATTTTTTAAAAAAGCTCTCAAACTCTTATCTTAGTGAGAAAAACGAAAATGCAATTCACCAGACATCACTTTATTCAGGATATTTTTTTTGGAAGAGCATGCATTTTACTGCACACTTGGGAAGTTTTCTGGAACAGCCACAAAAGCTGTCTTTCCAAGCACATGATTAGAAAGCCAGATATTAACCCAAATGCTTCCTACTGGAAAACTTATGACCAATGTGTTCTAGACAGATGAGACTGGGGAAAAAAGGTTCTTCCAAACTTTGGGATGAAACTTTCCAAGTTTAGGTTTGCATCCACTTTTTGGCACTTGAACCTAGTTTAATTACTGATTCCAAAGGACAGTTTCCTAAATATTCATCATTTGGCTAAATCCTCACCAGGAGCCCACAATGATAAGGAAGAAAATGAGACTCCCATCTTGAAGCAGCAACTACTCTCATACCTACTGCTATTGTAAAAAATGCTGACAGTCTGATCTTTAAAATGAAGCAAAAATTGGTACTAACCCAAATTTATTTTTACCCCATCTCAGATAGCTCTTACACATCAAAATTTCTGCGAGTAAGGAAACAGAGAGATGTGGCTAAGGAAATTAAGTCAAATTGTTTGCTTGACTTCAACCAAGTCCAAGGACCTCTTAATAAACTGAGAGCAATATTTAATTTCTCTCTGCCTCCCCTCACTTTGAGAAACAGAGAGTTTTCATTCATATCATCAGGGTGGCACAAAACACCAGGGAGAACTACAAGGGAACTAATACAGCAAAGTTTTGAGTGATGTCACTGCACAGAAAAATTATTATCTGGAAAACTGAATGAGGAATTCCAGCACCAGCCCAAGTTCACTTCAATGAATTCCAAAAATATTTGTATCATTTTTAACACATTTTGAAGAAGATTGTGCAGATGTGTTTGCATAGAAAGGGGGTTATTTTGAAAGATTTTGAGCTCTTTTAACAAGTAAGCCAAATATTTAAAAATGGTCCATATTCAGATAGTTCCAGCAAGCTCTGTAACTTCTCCCGGGATGTGGCAGCTGAAGACCTGAGACCCAGGTTCTCATTAACTCATTGCGTGAGTTTTATTCTTTTGTTAAAGTCAGGGTGCAAGAATATGCTTAAATAACTGAGAGATCTGTAGGAAGTATGGAAATATATATTTCCATGTACTAAAATGAAGCCTTGGTAAATGGTTTAATGAATCAATTATATTTCAAAATGGATTTCTGTTTTGTTTTACATTTCCTTCCCTTGTAAACGGCGTGCCAACTCCAATACTTCACTCAAGAAATGACTACTAAATGAGTGCAAAGTTATAGGCATGTTGGTCTCTATGACAGGCCATACATAATCACCATAGAAATATATAATTACATCTGTCAACCTCATCTCATGCAATTGATTCAATAACTAACGATGTCAGCAGCAGGCTAAGCTTAGAGGTCTCACTGTGTGAAAATACTCATACATGGCTAAACATCTTGGTATTTTAATTGCCTGTCATAGTGCCAAGGTTCCTATATTGTACCTATCTCCACAGCAACAGGCTGGAAGGATTAAAGCACATTTAATAACTGCAAAAAGGTGAATTTATAAGCTTGCAGTTATTTTACAGCTCTCACAGATAGTAATGGGTATTCTGAAGACAGCTGGAGATGTAGTTGCATTTGAGAGAACAAGTTCAATTTGTGAAAAAAAAACTTCTTCTCTGCGTGGACTGTATGTGCACACTGTGAAATAAAACTCATCATGTAAATCTGAGAATTGTTTCTAATTACAGCTACTGGAGAGGTCAGGTCCTGCCTGGAAGTGTACACACGCCCCGTCTGACAGGACGTTTAATCTCAACACACCAGGAACGGCTGTGCAAAAACAGCTTCTTACAGGCTCCTAGGGACTTAATCATTACATGTTTGTCCATCTAATATTCTAAATTACTTGCAAGCTACGCTGCACTGAAAGGCTCTGATGTGCCCAAGCGCTAACCCCCCTGAACCCGCCGGCCGGGCTCCCCGCGCCCGCAGCAGCGGCCGAGCCGCAGCCCTGTCGCGCGCTCCGTGCTAATTGCACATGAACATGACAAGGGCAGAGTCTTTGTGGCCTGAACTTTTAACAGTGGCAGAGCGAGACCAAACAGGCTGGGGGTCAGGGAGAGGTACTGAGAAAGTCCCACGAGGAGATGAAAGACAAACAGATACTGGGAGCTGATGGGAAAGAGAATGAACTCTTCAGGAAACAGATGTGAGGCAACAAAATATCTGGCTGGGAAAAAAAATAATGTGGAAAATGAGAAGGTAAACAGGTGGAAGAACTGCTCCACACATTGGCAATGGGCAGTTCTGGAGGCTTCCACACTCTAGGACTTTAACATCAACATTGCAAGGTAAATTCTGTTCACATTTTCCCTAGCACAGAAAAGCCTTCACCTGTATGAAATTTCTATGTGAAAAGTTAAATTGCTTTCAAACAATTTGTAAGCTCAAATACGAATGAACAAAAAGCAAACAGCATCACTGAGGAAATCCTTCTACTCACCAGAAAAGCAGCAGAACACAAGTGGGTGAGAAGGCACAGATGTTTAATTAAAATAAAGTGACACATCTCTACAACCTTACTTACTCTGCAGACTTGTCAGGCTATATTCTTCACCTCTGATGGCTGGGCCTCTTCAATTCTTCTGTGTTTTGGCTGAGTTCAGCTTTTTCTCTTAAATATCACCATGAACTGGAACCCTTAAACGAAAGAGAAAAGGTGCAACTCCAAAGTCACTATAGAAAAAAGAAAAAGCAGTGGTAGTTTTCACCTACAAACAATTACTTTTCAGTCAAATGATCAAGAAGAGCATAGCATGGCAGAAAGATAAGCCCTGACTTATTCCTGCATGGTTTGATGTTGAATGAACACAGGAAGGGGATGGAAGGCAGATGTTAAAGCCTGTGAATACAGAACACAGGAAAATAGGAAAATAAAAAACACTTTACCTACTTGCTTTAATTTACTGTAAATAAAACACCTCCAAATGGAAAACAGCTAAGTGGCAAACACCATTTTTAAAAGGGGGTTATTATGGAACTCATCTCCAAAGACAGGGTTTTATAAAACAAAAGAGAAATTAAACCCTGTAAAGACTAGCAGAACCTCCTGTTTTCCAACTTAGGTCTGAAAAGGAGAATAAGCCTGGTCATGCCAGGCAAAGAAGCCTTTCTGGTGAAAACTGGAGCAGCAGAGCATTTATTCACAGCAACGTTCAATGGCCAGACTGAAGTGGGATTTCTCACATGCATCTTAAAACTCTGAGGCATTTTTAGACCTTTTGGAAGGAGATTCTTTCTACACAAGTCTGGACCAGAACTGCCCGCAGGACCCGTAAAGGCACCCTAACCTCAGCAATTGCTGTCTCACAAAGAGGCAAACAGGTCTGTCAGGAGCATGGAAGAAGCTGGTGGGATGCACGGGGGGTGGGATCCAGGGCACACCAGGACAGGTGAGCAAAGAGCCTTGGTGCTGCCAGCACCCCGTCTGCTGAGGGCTGGCACGGGGCTGTATCCTGCCTCCCAACACAGCCAGGTGCTTCCCTACACACAGGACAAATCTGTTGCTGAAAAACAGGCACCCAAGTTGCTTCCACTGCCTTTGCTGGAAATAACACTTAAGTGAGAAAAAAAACCTCAGCAAAACCCAACCAGTGGTGCCTGTGCATGTATAAGGATGTGGAGACCCAGATTTTCAGCTGGCATAAATCACCCTCAGCCTGTTGGAGGAAACAGCAACTCTGCTGATGGTCACTGTTGAGGGCTGAGCCTATAAACACATGCACAACCCAGAGGCAGGCACACATTTCCCTCCCTGAATTTCAGGGTCGGTGCAGTTGCCATCTCACACTGGCCAAGCTTTCTTGGAGCTGCTCCAGAACATCAATCTAACATGTTTTCAAGCTTATCCTTGGAGAGCTCAACTGGCCAGAAGACTTCCCAAAGGAGGTATTTTCTATATCCTTTCAAACAGAGAGGCCAGAATAAGAATCAGCTCAAAGAATTTTATAAGGTCTTTTATACTCCTTGTAGTACTTGAGGAACAGGAAGGGTATCACAGCTCTAAGTGGTCCACAGTATAGATGATCCACAAAGTTACATTCTAAAAGCCTTTCATCCACACAGAGTTACTGTCTTCTCTACCCATTCATCCCCACAAAACTCCAAAGCAAGGACACTTCATAAAACCTTTATAATTTTTCGTATCAGCATTTGCAAGGGAAGGTCTGCAAATTTGTAAGTACTGCTTTTCTGATCAACTTTATTTTTGGTTTTGCTAATTAGGCTCATTTTTCCCTTGCAGCCAAAGGAAAGCAAAAGGAACAGACATTGTTCCTTTATAAACAATGAAAATATCAAAAAACTAAAGTTCAAAATAATGATTATTAGAATCCCTTTCAAGTAAAACATTTTTCTAAGGATAATTACCCATTTCAAACACTGTTCAGAGAGCAGTTTAAGCTCGTAAGTGAATAGCTGAATGAAGCAAAGCCCAGAGCTCCCTCACACAGAAAGCTGCAGTGTGTGTGGGGTGACAGCAGCTCAGGGTAGGGCTCTGCCTGCCACATCCTCGGCAGGGTGAGGCAGATCAGCTGTCCGATTTCCAGGAGCACAAAGCCAGGTTACACCAGCCAAGGATCAGCCCCAATAGCTGCAGCTGAATTTTCAAGCCTCAGACAAGTCCTAATTCAACTCCCATTAAAGTCAATAAAAGCCTCCCATTGATTACAGCAGTGGTTGGACCAGGGCCACACTGATGTTTACTAGAAGCCAGATACAAGGTCTGATTACTTTTATACTGTAACACATCAGATCCTTATTCACTCCATTATTTACAGGCTTGCAAACAAGCAAGAAATTCTGATCACACAGTCTTACAGACTTCATTTGCATCCTTGATTGGCATGATGAGAGCTCAGAGAAGGGTTTGAATATGTATTACACAGAGCAGCAGTGCACAAAACCTGCAGGATGCAGTAAAGCAATCAGGCAGCATAAAGAAATTGAAATGGAATTCCTTGGAGAAAGGGATCATTAAGTGCTTAACAAGCATCACTCCGTTATATCTGTTTTAGTGATGTTAGCATAATTTTAATTGTTACCATCCAATCTGTTTTGATAGCTTTGGAGTTATCAAGATGCTAAATATTTTACGGTGACATTTGAACAATCAGGAAGATTAGCTGCAATGCCCTCTACGCAGTAGCCCAGTGCCTGTGAATAGACAAAAAGGGGGATCTATTTTCTGTGTGGAACAAAGACAAGACAGAAAGATCAACACAATTAAATATTAAACAGAAGTAATTACATAGGCAGCTAAGTAATAACTCAAACACCCTGTATTTTATTATGCATTTCCAACTAGCCAATTAAATTATACAATATTGTGAATGTGCCTGGCATGTCCTGCTGCCTGGTAGGTCATTTAGCCAAGTTTTACTTCTGGTATAGAGATTCTTACTAAAATTTATACTGAGCCAAGGAAGCATGCAAGATAGAGGGTTCTACTTTGTCCTAAGCTGGCAAAAAGCTGTTGTCCCTTCTAAGAAGTCTAAAAGTCCTAGAGTTCTGTCTAATGCTAATGGGTTGCCAGGTGCAGTTTCAGAGCCATTTAAGGTGACACCTTCAGATCTGACACGTGTGGCAACCTGCGGCCTCAGCGCCACACCTACACGGGCACGGAGCCACAACAACGTGCAACAGCCCCTGCCTGCAGGGAGACACCCTTTAGATCCAGGTTCATGCACTCAGTGCATGCCAGGCACAAAGTACCACAGAGGATGTGAGCTACACGGAACTTAAAGGCTTTAAAATTACAACACACCTGCTAGAAGTGTTTGCTGAATCAGGGCCACACAGGCTATTTGCAAGTGATCCGTAATTAAATGCAAACTAGTGCTCCCAGCAGAACAGTAGCAAGCAATAATAGCTAAATATTATCCAGAAGAGAGGCAAAGGACATAATTATTGCCAAATGAAATATGGCAACACTAGGGCTTTAATGTCCTTGTAAGAAAAGCTTGCAAAATCTGTGGTAGCATAAGACTGAAACTTCTGTCTGGATAAATAAGGACCCAGGCTGAAATCTGACATGTTTTCAACTTCTTTAGGGAAAAAACTCAGAACCTAGCGACATATACTGCCCTTCAATCAAATGATACTGCAATCTAACAATTTCCACCTTAATGGCTCATCTCTCTCTGATGAAACTATAACTGTTTTTTAGTTATTCAACTCATGCTCATAAACGGGTATTTGAAAACAATCTCTCTCAGGAAAAATGGTATTCTTTACCTATGAGGAGACAGAACAAGCTCAAGACTTGGGGTTAATCTGATTAGTCAGGACATAGTAAGAATCAGGATGGCAGGGCTTAGCAGTGCCCTGTTAAATCAGGGTCACACTGAGATGCCAGAGGATCTGGGTTTGTTAAGCTCATCAAGGTCAGGCACTGGCCTTTGTAGCCAGAGTCACACAGAGCCCACAGACCCCTCCGTGGGGGCTGTCACAGGCACTGCACAGGTAAAGAGAGACACTCCGAGTCCGGTCAGTCAGCAGCAGCTCTGCTTCTGATACTGAAAGCTCAAAAGCTGCCAGCTCAGTACTCATCAGGGAAGAGACTTCCCACCTGACGTGCAAGTTTCACGCTAACTTGAAAACAGGAATCACAAAAGGTCCACGATGCAAGGGCAAAGGTTCAGGGAGAGCTGCTGGTCCCCACATTCCCCGTGACTCTTAAAGGGAAATCCCTTCTATTGAGCAAATGCAGCAGCTCCTGTCCTTCCTTCAGATGGAGTCCCCAGAAGGACATCAAGGGACTCTGCTGTGGTGACAGAACTTGCCCTGCAGGCTGGCACTGCACCTCTCCACTGGTGGTGGGGCCCCTGAGGACAGAAACTATCAAATGCTATGGAGGTTGTCACTAAGATTTTCCTTTTTTTCCAAACTCAGGCAGTGATGTTTCTTTCTTTTACAGTCACAGCTCAAAGTTCTGATACCTGCTGCCAAAGGGAGGAGGGCAGCCTGATGAGTTAGTCCCTGGTAAATCCATCTGTGAGACAACATTGTTTTCCAGCTCGCTGTGGGGACATTCAGGAAATTGATTCTAAGAGTTTTCAGGCAATTTCACAGGCATTGACACTGGGCACTGGACCAACACCAGAACACCAGTCAGTGTCTGACATACAGGGCTTGGTTCCCCCAGGAATATGTGCTGAACATGCTACTTTTAAATAACTGAATTCAAAAGGGTAGCAACAGCTTCATAAGCAAACAGAGCTTTAGAATAATTAATCATTAAGAAAAATATTTTTTAAATTATGCTGACATACTACAAGAGGACTAATCTTTGAACATCTAAGGAGAAAATTAACCAGTAATTGGGCATCTTCCTTGATCCTTCTAAAGCAGTTCTGAGCTGCACCCCTGGCAGCAAACTGGAAGCACCAGTAGCCCTGGCACAGACCGGAACTTTCAACAATATTTTTGTGCATGTTTGATGAAAAGAATAAAATCTTTCAAAGGCTGAAATACAATAATCCAGTGGACCATCAGGGTTAAAGATGAAGGATTTGGGATGCCACACATAATAGTGAAGTCCAGAGTTCCGAGAGAGGAGGTGTTGAGGCTCAGCTCCTGCAAACCCCATCCAAAGGGCCTTCGGACAGCACGGCCTAAGGACAGGTCTGGAGGGGAGGACTCTACCACAGGCATTTTCTCAGTGACTCTCACAGCAAACCCTGACTGTGCTGAGCTCGTTTGGCACCTGCCTGACGTTTTTCCTGACATATTCCTGGACGCAGAAGGAGAATCCAAGGGCTGTGCAGAAGACCATCCTGCCACTCCAGGACAAGGAGTGCAGTATTTGCTGTCTGCATCAGCAAGAGAAACTCAGGACCTAAAACTGCTTCCTGGATGTCTGGGTATTTTAGAAGCTTTTTCTTGAGTCGTATTTCTTATAACAATTTTGCAGCTACTCCAAATCATGAACACTTGAGCCAAATCTCAAGAGTGCCATTCAAAAAAATGAAACCTCTTTAATCTTTTCAGGGAGATAATCAACTTAAGTGGTTAATAACTTCATCATTTCAGATGAAACTGGTAAATACTTGTATCCTGAGAAAGCTTCAGAGCAAAGATACTAGCTAGAAAGAAAAAAAAACAAAAGAGGGAAATTATCCAGTCTTGGTGTTAAAAGCCTGAAACATTTTAAAGATTAAATAAGTATTTGATGTTACTATTTTTAGCTAAAGAAAACCAGCATTGTCCCTATTAGACATTTCAATTTACTTAAAATAATTGTGCCTCAGTAGCTTACAAAGGAGTGATTACATACAATGTGACAATTGTATTACTTACTGCCCTTGACATCACTTCAGTGAGGGTCACTCTAGTTAAATATTTCATTTGCTATAATGTCCATCTTCATCAAGCTATTTTTGAAGCAATCTGAAAAGTCCTCAAATCTTTGTTTCTTTGTCTTTGTAAAAAGAGGGCCCTGTTCATTGTTCCCTTTAATACTTAGCAAATTGCTGGAGCAATTCACAAAACCCTTAAAAGAAAAGGGCATGCAAGAGAAATTCAAAGTAACTCATTGAAAACATCCTTTTCTCACTTTCTTAGTCCTGTCCACTGTCAAATACCCTGCCTAAGTCCAGTCTCTGTCAGAGAGGCAAAGATGCTTTATTAACAGTATCCTCATAAATATTCTGCATTTGAGTGAATGAGATGAAGGATACTTGACATTTAAATGTTTCTTACAAGTTCATTTACAAAGCAATTCTCTGATACCAAAGCATGCCTCCACAGTCACACACGAGAGAAATTACAGCCTTCTTACACTCCTCCACGTGTGTCTCAACATCAGAGATACATCACCATCTTCTTAAACCCACCACGAGCTCAGCTCCATTTGCTGAATCAGAACCGCCAGGGTGACACCACTGAGAAGGACACATCCCTCAGCTTTCGTGCCCACAACTTACCTGCAGATCTTCTCCACAGAGGCAGGTTTACGTCCTGGTCAGACTGGGGAGAGCTGTGAATTATGGCATTGCATGGAGTGCTGGGGAGTGGAGGAAATATTGCAGTGAAGTCACAGACAGGCCACCTCCTCCCCACTCTCAGTTTGATCTGCATTGCCACTTAGAGAAGCTGAGGAGAGAGAGGAAAATTCAGAGGGCTCCCCACCCTGCAGAGGTGTCCCCAGAGCAGCACAGCAAGTACATTTCCAGGCCAAAAGCAAGAACTCCAAAGCCAGCAGCTTTCCACCAAGTTAGAGCCAGAGGTTTGTACATGTACCAGAGGGGGATACTGATCCCTAGGAAACCTGAATTCTCATTAGCACTCCCATTACTTTCCCTGTAAATTGGAGGTCGTCTTAAGTACTCTGAGACAAAGAAAAAAAAGGAATAATTTTTAAAATGCACTCCATTAGTATTAATTGGTGTTATCATTATTATTAATAGTTCTGTGTATCTTCATATGGTAAATATTGCTTCTCGCTTCTCACATCAGCATGAAATAAGCCCCAGCATGGAAATGTCATTCTGCAGATCTCAGCACAGGCAGGCTGACCTCGGCGCTCAGGAATTAATGCACAGCTTTAAAGAAAGTCACACCAGAAGCATATATTACTTTATGGGTTTCTCTGTAAAATAACCTATCCCTCTTTGAGGCATGATTTAAAGACAGAGCCCGCAGGACATAAATCACAGCTGCTAAAAATACAAACCCCTTTAGGACATCACTCCGTAATGGCAGCAAAAATCTTCACAGGAAAAGACACCTGCCCCGGTGACAGAGAATAATCACCTTCTCCAAAGCACGTGTCGGGTGCCTGCTGGAGTTAGCAGGTTCACAGTGCCAAGTTTTCCTTTGGAAGAGAAGACAAGTTTCAAAATGCAAACCAAAAACCTGTATTTCCTCTCAAAAAAAAAATACAGATCTACTTTTCAAAAGGATGAAGTGTATTAAAAAAAAAAAAAGGTGCACAAAGGTCTCACACAACTCCCTGGGAAAGGCTGCCCCATTCTTGCACCCAATTACCAATGCAATCAAACCAGGACATTGGAACTGGCTGCCTAACAGCCACCCTCACTTATTGGCTTTACTTCCCCAAGCTGCAGGTAAGAGACAGATTCAGAGAGTTAATTGTAAGTAAGAGGTCTTTCTCCAAGTTTCTTTTGCGGAGGCACTAAGTCATCAGGTCTTTGAAGCAATACTGACTGCAATATCAATAATTTTGACTTAATGTTAATTTTCTTTCCCTTCCTACCAAAGTAACAATGCCATCACACTTAGGCCATTTTCTTTGGTCAACAAGATTTTCCAGCCACCACAAAAAATGTTAAAATGTTGATACAGTTTCATCCCAAATTGGAATAAAATGTCTGGAATTTACCCTATTTTTTAAAATGGAAACTTGATCAGGCTCCAAGCTTTTGATGAGCTTATAACACATTGCTTCAAAGTCTTCCTTTCCTTATCCCATCCACACTCTACTTACCATTACAATAATTTTACAAAGTATAGTCCATGTGCATCCACAGGGCACAGAAACACTGAGCAGAAAGAGCACAGTTTGAAAAAATCCCCACAGATTTTGTCAAACCAAGATCATCGTACCACAAAGTGCCCGACACATTTTGGTGACAATACCAAAACCAACAAAGTGGGTGTTACCATGTATTAGTATAAAAACTGGACAGCTTCAACTCAAACCAGAGGGCAGATCTGGCACCAGCCTTCTCCTCCCCTCCGGCCTGAGCTGGGTCCCACCGGGCTCAGCTCTGCACAGGCTGTGACAAACACTCACCTCGCAGGCACCTGGCCTCGAACACTGCCAGGGATGGGTCACCCACAGCTTCTCAGCCCGCGTGTTCCACTGCCTCATCACCCTCACAGTTTCAAACTTTCCCTCTCCTTGCCCTTCACTGAAAGGCTTTAAATTCCAAAATAATGTTCCAAGTCTTGAAAAGAAAAAAAAAATTTGTGTCATGCAAGAAAAAAGAAGAGTCTCGGTTTGATGTGAAGGCAGAGTAACCCTGCCTAAGGCTGGCCCACTGCTGCAGAAGCTCGTGCCTGGAGCCTGGCAGCTCTGATGACAAAAGGTACGAATCCGAAAGGGAAGCTACTTGTAATACCGAGCTTGGACCAAGCAATGACAATTCCTTTCCCTACCAATTTTCCCACCCATTTGGCAAATGCTGCATTAATGGATGTTCATGGGCACTGTAAAATGGATGGCTTTTTCCATATATTTTTGGTGCTTTTGTGTGGTGTTTTTCTGTTTCTTCATTTTTGCAATTAAACTGCTTGATTTCAGAAGTCATTTGCACACAAACTGCAGCAGAGATAACAAAGTTAGCCCACAACAACCACATGAGACAAATTACAAAACAAATAAATAAATAAAAGCTTGTTGTATTTCGATTTCCCAGCTGGAAGTGAGAAGGATATTGGGAATGCTAAGGAAAACATAAATAGAGACAAAACCAGTCATCCAAAAATGTGTGTCTCAGAAAAAATACCCTAAAGATATTATTAAAATGTTCTGGATAATAGGTAACCGTCAGGTTTTACCCGTGAGCGGCACTAATCCTGGCACATATCCTGCCCTCAGCCATCCCAGAGGACATTCCTCCTGTGCACAGAGCTTCCTTTGGAAATGCCAGCCAGGTCCCAGCAGCAGTGAAATTCCCCTGTCAGCAGGGCTCCTTCACTCGGGTGCAGCTGACAAAGCTCTCATGCTCCACAATCCCACTCTTGTCTGATTGTCATCATTTCAGACATCTCTGCCATAAGCTCCCATTAGGGGCTTGACATAAAGCAAATGGGACCAAGCCCTGGATGGGGAATTGTCCCAGAAAGGACCCGTGCTAGGCATTGTACAGTCCTGAACCAGGTGCTTCTCAAAAATGTTATCCTAGTGGCACAAGTCACCGAATTTCCACGTCTTCTTTAAGGTCTCACACTTCTTACAAAGTCCACAGAACGAGGCAGGTGCCTTTCTGATATGTCAGGGACTTTATTTGCCCTGTGGAAGCTTCCCTGCTGGCTGCTGAATGCTCACATGTACCCAAAAGCAGACCTTGTCCCCTTTCACACAGGCTCAGGAGGGAAAAGCAGCCTCACATGAGGAATAATTTCGTATGCAAGCCTTCCTCTCCTGCCAGCATCCCAGCTACACCAGTCCCATTTTCCCTTGGACTAGGCAATAAAGGCAATTGACGTTTTCAACCTGATCTTGATCTCAGCCTGCCAAAATGCCTAATATTGACACTGGCCACAAATTATCTCTCCCCATATCTTTCCCACCCTTTCCAAGTAAGTCTTAATTTCTCCCCTCCTCCTCATAAAAAAGCCACAAATATTTTTTAGCAACATCTATGACTTCAGAACTACTCTAAAGGCCTCTTTAATTTTTTGTTGTGCTTCACATGTCTTGAGGAAAGAGCCTTCAAATAGTCACATTCCCCAAAGACCTGCTGTGCTGCATTTATTCACTCACATGTTTTGAACATGCAAGAAAGGAACAAAAAGGAGGGAGAAAAGATGGGAGGTGGATGTCTGCTACATCTAGGACCAGAGAGCATGTGCACAGAAATTAGGATCAGAAACACACATTCAACAACCAAATATGTAAGCATGGAAAAATCATCAGGATTTCACACCTTAGGATTCCCCTGCACTTTTACACCTTATTATTGTTACCTAACTAGATGGGATCTCCCCAAGGAACAAGCCCAGAATGTACCAACATTGAGATTAGGGACAAAAGCCCACTTTGCTTGCAGCAGTGCAGTCCAGCACCTGGCAGTATCACAAGCACAGCTCACAAGAAGTGCATGAGCACCCCACCTAGGCTAAGGGCTGGAGGCAGCCTGAGTGATCTTTCTGCAGCACTTCCCTTGCAAAATAAAATGTGACAACAGCCTCACTGGAAACTGCAGTGCCCGGTACCCCAGCCCCAGACAGCCTATCCCAGACACCCTTCACCAACCACTGAAACAGATACAGCGCTCTAAAGCACTGCCCCTTCAGACACGACTGCCACTCCAAAGCCCAACACTTCAGCTCAAGTTCACATCATTCCCTAAGAACTGTATCTAGCCTACAGCAGAGAGCTACCAAAGAGAAGTGTTTTTAGCCATTCCCTGCTCCCACGCTCCCTCCTCAAATTAAAAGGCTGTGGCAAACATGGAATACAAACAAATTCCCTGTGTTCAGTGGCACACACCACATTTCTGTCCATTATTAGATGTGACAAACACGAGAGGGGGCAGAGCAAAGGGCAGGACACTTAGCGATCTTGTCATACAAAACTTCTCAAACATGCTCAGAGCAGTGTGGGATTACTCAAGGCTTCCCATGCGGTGGGTCAGGAACACCAGACGTGCAGCAAAACAGCTTCCTGGGAAACCTAGACAGAGGAAAAAACAGCCCTGTGCACATCCTTTCAGGCAGCTGGCATCAGCATGTCTTTCAGGAACTGTTCGCCACTTTGGTCTCCTTAACTATCACCTTATTACACTAAAACCAACCCACTGAGAGAGATTTTGTCAGGTGCAGAAAGAGGTCAGGGTAATGCCAAGAATGTGGGGACAGAAAAACCTCGAGTTCTCCCAATCTTTTCCATCACCTGTTCAAGATAAGAAAACACCGCTGGCACATCCCATTAACGTCCTGCTCCCCAGGGCAAACATTCAGGATGGTTGTGCTGGGGCATTTCAGCCTTCAGAAAACAGAAAGCACAGCCTGACAAAACGTAATCCCTGAAGCACCACACTGCACGCAGCATCTCCCTCTCCCAAACTGCCCTTCCTAGAAATGCTGCCCCAGGCCTGGTAAGTACCTGGAAACGAGGACTTTGCCATTCAAGAGGAAGGAAAGGCAGGCTCTTGCCTATCCCAAGCACACATGGTTTCTCCTTTCCTCCTTCTCTTCAAGACCCAGGTAAGCACCTCACATTGAACTGATGTGCCATTGTTTATTTTTCAAGCATCTTCAGAGAGCAGCTTTCCCATGTGGCAGCTTCCCTCCACAGGCTCTGCTCTCGTGCAGGCAGCAGGCTGCACTGCTGCTGCCTTTCTGATCTCGAGGCAGAGGTGAGGGGCTGGAGGAGGGGGATGCAGTGGGAATTCCTCCACCCTAGCGCTATTGGTTTGCTTTTCAAGATGCTCAGCAGCGCTGCACGAGACAATCCTGTGCGGCAGAGGTTCTCTTTAAGCTGATATCCTCACTTTCCTCTGTGCCCTTCGTTCCCTCTGTTTGCTCTCCTCCGAGGGTGACTGCGGCCGTAAGCGATCCCGGGGCGTCCCCAGCCCGCGGCTCCTTTGTACCGCTCGCAGATCGCCATCTCCGTCCTCACGGCTGCTTCTGCTGCTTGCAGATGTTAAACACAGAGGAAGGGGTGAAAACCCTGGCACAGCGATGTTTGTGTGAGCAGCTGCCCTCTCCCGTGTCGTTCTTGCAACTTGCTTAACCTCAGCCAAAGGAAGGGACGAGGGTGCAGGATGACATGGGTCCTCCTGAGCATTCTCCTTTTGCTCCCCTGCTGCCACCTCCTTCCTCCCAGTTACGCCTTTTCCACCAGTTCCATCCAGCTGGCAGAGCCCAAAAAACAATAATAGGGATATTGAAATGGCTTTTTACTAGAGAAACAGCAGCAGCAGTGGCTGCCCAAAGAAAATCGACTCAAATTTTTCAAAGGGATTAGGAGAAAGCGAAGATAATCCAGCCAGAGCTGCAGAAGCTGGGGACAGGGGACAGGAGAGGAGACCCACAGGACCAGCATGCCTTACATGCTCCAGGAGAAGTCAACACATTACATTTCACTTACATTTCCTCCACCACAGAAAAGGGCTGATGGCTGCTGAGAAGTGTGCCTTAGACTCAGCCTGGCTGCATTAGGATTGTGCTTTCAGATCAGAGGAGGAAAAAATCGTCGGAAATACTGTGAGACAGAGCTGGACCTGAGGTCTCCCTGTTGCCTTCTAGAGATGACACTAGGGTAGTCCATGAGGGAGAAGAGTCAAACAGAGGCTTGGACTTAGAGTGGACAGGATGAAATCACTTCAAGATTGGTACATCAAGAGTTTTTATATCACCACAAACTTTTTTATCATTATTAAACATGAATTTCCATAACATCAATCAAGATTAGTACTAGTTTACAAACTGTTCTTCCTCTCATGGCTTCAAGTCCTCAAAATGTATATTTTTTCCCATGAATTTTCAAATGTTCAATATTTTCTTTGCAGGTATTTCTAGAAAATTCACCACTAGCTCAGCATTTCCTATGAAATTACCATTGTGGTCATCCTTAGCAACTTTAACTTATGGAAACTGGTCAAACCACAAAAACTCACACCTACAGCTGTGCTGTATATAGATATCCAAGCAAACAGGAGCCCACACCAAGCACTGTGTGGGAGGAAGTGGCCAGAGATGTTCGCAGACATTATTGCCTCTTTTAGAAACCAAGCAGGGATCTAAATAGATCCAACAAATGCAGCTGAAGATCTATGTGGCTTTACATGGGAATTTTGTGGTCATCAAAGCTTCAGATTAGCATTTAAAGGGGAAAGCAAAGCAATTATTATAGTTTGTTATTAATTTGCAAACAGCCCGTTTCCCACCATACATATTAAGGGTATCCTGAAGACTTCTGCAGCCACAGGAGGAATAAAAACCTAGTAATAATTTGGGCAAATCACACATAAAACTCAGAGAAAGTCATGTTTTCCAACACCATATTAAAACCAATCAGAAATCAGCCTCCCACCCAGACCAAACGTTGGGGGGAAGAAAAGACTAATTCAGCTACATTTTATACTCAAGTGACCCAAAGGATGCAGTAGGAAAAGGCCTCCTTGTACCAGCAGCCCTGCACACTCCTGCAGTTTCACCCCAAGGCTTGCAGCAGCTGGTGCTTCCAGGAAGCCTCAGAACCTGCAGGCACGTGACTCGCCCAAATCTAGGCTCTGTACAAAAAAAGAACATGTACCATAAAAATAAGTTTCCAATTCTCAGTTGCAAATAAAACTTTGAAATAGGCAACAGAGATAGACCTAAAAGCTCATAAACATGACAACACATCCAACAACTTAAAAAAAAAAAGAAAAAAACCCCATCCTCATGAACTTTCTGAGGTATAACTCATGAATTTTGAGCACTTAAGGCTGGCAAAGATACACAAAGTCCTTGTAAAGATGCACAGCAAGTAGGTCTCAGAACTCCCAAGTCACAGATACAACTTGGACTCAACCAGAAAATGGCTGCTTTTCAGCATCCACCTTTCCACAACTCATTCCCACTTCTGTTAACTGCTGGTTGTTGGCAGTGCAGGTCTCTGGGCGAGGTATTCCCAGCAGGCATGGCAGCTCTCCATGTCATGCATCCCAGCCCTTTCCCTGGAGAAGGAAAAGAGCCAGCCATTCACATAAGAAGACAGGGATTTATCAGGGAGCAAGACTGGGAAAGCCCAACTGAAGTCAGTAGTACCATGGTTCTGAATTTTTCAAAATGCAGCCACCTTTGGGGGAGACCCACAGACTCCTCACAGCAAGTCTGATGAATAAGAGGAAGAGTTGATAAAGGCCTGTTTTACACAGAGTTTCTGCTCCCCAACCTAGCCTATATTCTGTGTTTTCAAACAAAATCCCTTCTGTGCTTTCCCCCTGCTGCCCCTCCTGCAAGGAAGAGCCCCCAGCAGCCGTCTACAAAGCGCCTTCGTTGTTTGTCTTCAAGCCAGCCTTCAAAGCCTCCTGAACCATCATGCAAACAAACAGCTGTCATCACCCAAATCGCTGTTTTCCTGAGAGAGATCCATAGACCAGCCTTCTTATCAGCCCCCGACACACCCCTATCTGTAACCCCTTGTCTTGGGCTCACTTTGGAAGCGGTCTGAGGACAAAACCATCTTGTTTTGTTTCAATGCATTCCCTGACATCCTGGACCACAACTAAGACTCTCTGGCCTCACAAAGCAAGTAATAATTCTAAGAAAATGAACCCATTAAGAGTTAACCTGAATGTGTGCAGATTCTCTGCATGTGTTATTAACAGGAACTGAGAAACTCTCTTGATTTCTTTTATTTTCACAGACACATTGTGGTTCCCGAACTAAAATATAACATGACTTCACAAAATCATAGAATGGTTTAGGTTGGGAGGAACTTTAAAGATCATCTCGTTCCAGCCCCCTGCCATGGGCAGGGACACCTTCCACCATCCCAGGTTGCTCAGAGCTGCATCCAACCTGGCCTTGGACACTTCAGGGATCCAGGGGCAGCCACAGCTGCTCTGGGCACCCTGCGCCAGGGCCTCCCCACCCTCACAGGGAAGGATTTCTTCCCAGTATCCCATCTTACCCAGCCCTCTGCCTGTGGGAAGCCATTTCCCCTTTCCCTGTCACTTGCCTTCCAGAAAGTCCCTCTCCAGCTCTTCTGTAGCCACTTTAGGCACTGCAAGAGGCTCTAAGGTCTCCCTGGAGCCTTCTCCAGGCTCAACAATCCCACCTCTCTCAGGAGCTGGGACACATTACCAAGACCTTTCTAAACGAAACGGAAGAAAATAAATCTGGAATGACAAAAATAAACCATCTGAGCCAAATTCTACACACAAGTGAAGCACCACTGACACAGCTGGTTATTTATTTTGATTTGTCTGCAGGAGCAGGACGTGGCTGCAAAAAAATCTGTGTTTTGTCACCTACCATGAAAAATTTTGCTTGCAGGGACTTAGTTCATTATTTTCCTAATCAGTCATGAGACCCAGTCCCACCTCTCAGCAGATTCATCTCCAGTCTTACAGAACTCTGTTAACCCCCTCAGCGGAGCAATTCACCCACCTGTGAAGCAGGGACCATACCTTGGTCATGGCTGTGAGGAAGGTAAGTTCATCTCCATTTGGGATATATTATTTGATGACAAAACAACTGGAGGGAAAGAAAACGCCACTGACCTTCTCCCTGTTTTTTTTCTCTTTTCAAGTGGTGGCAGGAAGATCTCAAAGTTTGTAAGAGTCATTAGACACTATCATGGTATATGGAACTAATAATGATGAGCAGTTTAAAATGTATTCTATTCCATCAGCTCAGAAAAAAATACATTATGATGAAAAAAATTAGAGCAAAGTGAAAAAATATCATCATTGAAATAAACCATGAAGATCCCACATGGAGAGAAGCACACATTTGGAGATATCATTTATCCCCTAAGGTTATGGCTATTGTAGAATAAAGTTGACATGCAAATTCACATGCTTGCAGTTCTCTTAAAAGACAACCTGTTTCTTGGAGGTATCAAAATAGTTTGGGATCCTGCAGTTGCTATGGCAACTACTGCTGCATCCAACAACAAAGTCTCGTGTGTAGCTAGATAAATCTGCTTAAGTTATCTCTGCCCCAGGTTCCCAATGCTACACCAAGTTATTATGCACCCTTAAAAATAAAGGAATGTAAATTGAAACATGTTTCAACACTGAACAATGGTGTGTAGAAAACACTTTCTCCATAAACATTGCCTTTCAGGGCATGGTCATCATGTACCTCTGCTACATTTCTTATGTCAAATTCTTATGACACCATTGCCAAATACATGTAATTTATTCAAATGAACCAAGTTATATTAGGATGACACCTCATGGCATGATCTCTGTGCATGTTTTAATGTCAGTCTGGTAACACAACAGGCTTTCCCTCTGACAGTTGGTATGCATTTGCTGAAAAAAAAAAAGCTTTAATATAAAATAAAATGTCCTGAGATGTACCACGTTATCATTCTACGTCTTTCATCAACGTTCCACGGAAAGCAGACTTCTATTATCATACCCCAACCAGACAGCACATGCCAGTGCCCTCCCCGTAAAGAATCTCGCCAGTGCCAAGGCCCTGCATTTCCTTTTCCATCCCATTGCTTTTCACAAAGGACTTCCTGCAGGAACACGGGTTATTTGCAGTTCATTTGCATACTACAGGAAGAAGCTCTAACACACTTCGTAAGTGCTGCATCTGCTCCAGCTGCTCGCTTTATCTCAGCAGGGATAACCAGCACATGAGCCAAGAGCCCTTCCCAGACGAGAGGTATCTGCCAGCAACCAGCTGACATTTTTTTCAGTTTAAAAAATTACCTGGTTCTCTGTGGTAATAGCTAAGCACAGATCTATTCTGAGAAGATAGCAACAGAAAACCACACCACTTCACAAAGGCAAAACAAGAGACTCAGGGATTACTGCGGAGTGAGGCCTGGAGACTGAAACAAGAATAACGCAGCAGAGAGCCCTGCCCTGCCGGAGGCACAGGCTCCCTGGCACATCCCGAGGCCAGCACTGCAGTGCTCCCTCTGACACACACAATGGAGAGGAGCTTCACCTTTTACTGCTCTTCCACCGACAGCACAGAACGAGATGAAAGAGTTGGGTTTATTTTTACATTTTTATGACTTTTCCCACCCCTCTGCTACCACGCTGGTGGCATTTCCCACCCCCAGCACCGTGCCCCGGCTGACCCCACTGGGATGCCTATGCCCAGGAGGGCAGAGATACAGTTGCTATGGCAACACTACCTCCAAATTTTCTGGCCTCCATGCATGTAACATATTAACCTTATCATTTAATTGCCAGATGAATTTCAGGGTGGCACACAGGAAATTATTTCAAGTAGATTTGCAGAGGCGTCATTCTGACAGGCAGCATTTCTGCACATCAGGGCTGTTCTCATTACCCCACCACCTGACCCACAGGGCAGAGAAAGGTCCTTTCTCCCTCCACCACCCAAAATCCTCACAGGGAGTCTCTGCTAAAGCCTCCTGCTTCCCTCTGCCTCACAATCCCGTCCAAAGCAGGGAGCACCCTTTCTCTGTGGTCAGTTGGAGGCACCATGCAGGGACAGGGTGGGCTCACACTGCCACCCAAGTCCAGCCAGGAGGAGCCTCTGATCACATCCTACATGAAATAAATCCCACGGCCCTGCTTAGCCCAAGGGTGCTTCCTCAAAAACCTGATATTGCAGAGAGCTCCCACAACAGGCTGGCAAAGTAATAAACCAAATTCTTCTTCCTAGGTAAGGATGCCAAGGAAGGAGAGCTGGGACCGGCCCCCTTCAGCTCCCCGCAAAGCAGCACAAAGCCAGCCTCAGGAGCACCTCACCCCTCCCACCAAAGCCACCGGTCAGAGCGACCGCCCAAAACCGCCGAGAGAGCGAACAAACCACGCACCTCCTGTTGATCCCAAACCTCCTGAAGCACGTGACCCCACCAAAAACTTCTTGTTTTCAACATGCCTCCTCTGTGTAGAGCTTCAGAGATTAAACACCTGCCCAGACCCCACGGAGTACTGTGCAGAATTCCTTGGGCTTGTGGACTATTAAACTTGAAATTTGATTTTGTTGGCTCTAATTTTCTTGACCATTTGCGGGAGTGAGAATCAACCACTTATCTTTTTTTTTTCACCTCAACCACTTATTCTGAGCACACAGGGGAAGCAGAGAAGTGGGAGGAATCTATTTTATTTGTTGACCACTTTAACTTGTTTATTCTAGAAAATAGCATCCAAATGCATTTTCCAAGAAAACAGCATGACACTACCTACTACCAGCAGCAGTTATGGAGAGCTCTCTGCTCAAGAACTTTCCATGGGCTCACAAAAAGACCAGCTTCTGCCAGGAAAGGAACCTGAACCAATATGTAAACAAGAATATGTGAGTTTATTCACAGTTCCTGTGACCAGCAGCTCCTCACTGAACCATTTATGTCTGCAATGTTTATGCAGTATTACATAAAAAGCATTTCCATTCATTGCTCCTCAACATTCCCAATTTTGGAATTCAATGTATTGCTGAATGCTATTGTTGTATACACAAAAATCCACATGTTCAACAAAAACTACCATTCAAGAAACAGAATTCACTTCTACCTTCCCATTAACGTCTACAGACAAGGCTGGGAATTCTCTACAAAAAATAAACATCTCAAGTGTGTTGAAGGTAGACAGGCCACACCAGCTTAGAATGTTCCAGGTACAAAGGTGACTCTCAACAGCTCTCTTTGGCAGAATAAAACTGCCAGTTTTATTCTGAAGGAAACAGAGGACCAAATGGCAGAAGACAAAATGTGTAAGCTGGTTAAATTTGGCTGCCTCTGTTTCCATTGTGTGTCCACCATCACGGTAGATATTTCCTACTTCTAGATGTTCTGGACAATAAATATTTACAGGAAGGTCATTAGGGCATGGCAACTCCTGACAGAAGGGATGTACATCACCCCTCAGCCAGCAGCACCCCACAGGGGGATGGATCAAGAAGTACATGGGATGTGTGAGACACCCTCAGCAGGCAAGGGTGGATTCCCAGTACTCAGGTCTGTGAAGTCCCACCTGCTGTACAAACTGTCCTGGATCCCAGCACAAGGGCAAGGCAGCTGTGCACACCCCTCCTTCTCTGAAATCATGCTCCAAAGGGCACGAGACAGAGGCAGCTGGAGTCAAGAGAAAAGCCCAGACTCACCAAGTGGGAACTAACTGTTCCAGCTAACAAACCCCTCCTCAGATGCCTACATCCAACTCACAGACCAAACAGGATCACACAGCCTTCACTGGGCAGGGATATTTAAGAGTGAGCTCAATGTCTGGGGTAGAAATGCTGCAGAGAGGTAGAGTGAATTCAACAATTCCCCCTAAAAACAGAATCTTCCATCATTTGCACCCCAGATAAGAAGCTGCAGTTACTCAGCAGTAATAAAGGTGGAGTGGGAGAAACGCAGCAGCCAGGTCTGGGCTCCAGTCACTGTGAGCTGTGAAGCAAAGAGCAAGAAATGCAGCATTACGCTTCCAGATTCCATTTACACTGCTCATGGGCTGGGTGAGTGAGAGGAACCTGGGTAGGCTGATAGCCTGGCATCACCCATTTTATAAAAAACAGGGCCTGAAGGTGCACATGAAGCGTAAGGAGTACAGCTCCCTCCATTTGCTGTGCCCCAGCTTTCCCAGGAAGAATTAGCAGTAGGAAAAGACCACTGTGCCTAAGAACCCTGCCTGCTCTGTTTCTCCCTGTCTCATCTGTCACCGTGTCCTTCTACCTCGCCTCCCAGCCACTCCCAACACCTCTGGCTGCCTCTCAAGCCCATTTATACACCCTGCCCTCGCTTGGCAGCCTCTCTGCTGGCTGCCCTCAGAGCAAACAGCTCTGCCATTCTCCTGTTAGGCACAGCCTGTGGTGGGCACTTGGCCTCCCCAGCCATGCACTTCCACCGACCCCAGCTCAGGAAGCCACTTGAGCATGACCAAGTGGAACCAGCTCACACCCAGGAGGGAACACAGGAGGGAGGGAAGGAAAGTGCCACGATTTCCACGGGGCACTTCCCTTCTGTGGGTCACTGCTGAGGCAGACACTATTCAGCAGAGCCCCCAGCAGGACTGGGGCCCTCCCTTCCACAAATCTTCACGGTCAAAATGTTCCAAACCCTTTGTTTCAAGTCTCTCTCACCCTTTGCCCCGTGCAGAGACATGATCATAATCCTCTTTCTCCACCACCCTCCTTGTGCATCAATGTTATGAGATTTCCCCTTCTACCACGAACCCGCTCCAAGAAACGTCCTTCCTAAAACCCACATGGCCCACGAGGAGAACCCTCTGGATCTGACCCCAGAAAAAACTTAGGGCACTGAACACAGCCCTGCCTCCTTGCAGGGACTGCAGTTGTGATGTGTGCTCTTTCCCTGTGGTTATACCCACTAACCTGTTTGCCTGTTTTACAGCACCCACGTAATAGCCTGACCACCACAAGGATTTTTCTATAATATCCTCTAAATCCTCTCACACCTGCCTCCTGCTAAAATACTCCCTCTCCATGCAGAGACACACACTGCCTCTGTCCAGTCTCACTGCTGTAGTCATTTGGACAAACAGACCTCAGCTACCTGCAAAATTACAGAAACAGGCACTCGGTCCTGTTTTAAATAATGAAATATAGAGTGCCCAAAAACCCCACGTTTGAATGACAGTCTGAACAGTACTCACTTCTTCCTCAGCCAGCCTCCTCATCTGTAAAATGGGGCAATGGCACTTCTTGCATCTGAGCGACAGTGTTTGCAAACATTAAGAAACGACTCTGCAGAAGCCAAAAGGGAGTACTCTATTTGCATGCAAATTCATGTAAAAAATTAATCCTCACGTGGTTCCAAAAACATGATGCATACAAATACACTACTGCAAGCCTAAGAAATTTAGCTTTAGAAATGCAGCCAACTGTTTTCTACACTGACTGGGGGGAGGAGGGGAGAATCTGACAATGCACCTTCCTGTATTTAACTGTTAACTCTTTATTCTAAATCTAATATTGAGCCTTAATTTTCCATCGGCGTTTTGACTGCAAGAGAGCAGGGGACAAACAGGAGTGGCAAAGACAATCCATTTATTTCACCCTTTCTTCACTCCTGGGGTCAGCTACTCCCTCTCTGAATCAGTGCTAGACCTGCTTGAATAGCTGAGAATGAACCTTCCACAAAGTGTGGATTTACTTTTACTAAATCCTCTAAGTATTAAAGCTCTTCACACCATTTGGTCTTGAAGGGATGCAAGAGCGAGGTGTGGACACCAGTGACAATAAAGCACCATCTGGCAAAGTGAACTCCAGGCAAACAATGACAAGCACAAGTGAAAAGAATTGCAATGATTTCCACAAACATGTGAAATACTATAAACTGTGTGACTTAGCAGCTTCCTCCTCCTCACGAGTAAATAAACATGTCTGCAGAAGGCTGTTTGGTTCTGTCTTTTATACGAGCTGAGAACACACAGAGACTGCCCTATTTGCATTTTGCCTTTAAAAAAACATATGCAGATTTGGGAGCAAGGGGGGAAAAAGGGCAAGAAAGAAAGAAAAAATAAGAACTAACCAGACTTCACTTTTTCTTGGTTCTTTACTGTCAGGGTGATGTACTGGAAGTCTTTATTTCTTTCAGCTTGGGCCCCTCAGTAGTTCATTCTCCTTCCAGCCTGTTCTCATGCCTTTCTTATCACCTGCTGAGGCCTTGATCATGGACAGAGCAGACAAGCAGCAGGGGACAATTAGAGAGGAGTTCAGACTTTGATCATTTGACCATATGTGAATACAACAGCTGACCACATGTTTTAAAAGACAACTAACTTAAAAGTATTAAAAAAATCACAAAGCAGGCATAGATACTTAAATTTACATTTTAATTATCTTGCACAATGGTGCATTCAACTTTGCAGAATATTGAATTTTTCTTCCTAAATATACACATGTACACATCTCCAAAAGGAAAATCAGCACTTTGCTGCTTCTCCGGAGTCTAAATAAGCATACTCTCACTAAAATAAATATTTGGATGATTTAAAACATAAACATCTATCTAGTAACCTGCAGTTTTTACTGACAGATAAATTCACAAATAATTTCTGTCCTGCAGACAGCCCAATTTAAATAGAATAACACTCTATTACTTTACCTCTAAAAATACCATGTATTTAATAGTACACAGACATACAACCCTGCAGTACTTACACAAGTGATTTTTTTCCAGAACCTCTCTGTTAGCCTTTAAAACTTAATACAGAAATACAACATTATTTAAAAGCTCAGCTGTTGTAGGGACTTGGTTCTTATTGCTCATCTGCCTGCTTTTTCTTAAAAAAAAAAAGGAAAAAAAATTGTCATTTACTCAACTGTTCAATCTTTGCTCAATCTTTAAGTTGTCAAAGCAAAGGGTCCAGTTGTGAGCAGTTTAACTGCAATCACCTGACCCCAAATACTTGGGAAAAATCATTCTTGGAAATTTTTGTATACAATAGAAGCGTTATCATCATTTGTGAAGATACAACATCCACTTATCTTCTGCACCTACCAGATAATTAACATATTCATGGCATGGCTATTTACTCTCGAGTAGGAGGATAATAGAAAAATAACACTAATTGTTTTGGCGGCAGTTTGTTTAGGAGTTATCTGAGGCAACAAATGTTTCTTTTGTAGTTGTGGTAAGGCAGAAATGCTCCTTTTTGTAAACACTTCTGTCTTCAGCTTTCCTTTCTCCCTGAAATTTGGATACTACCAAGGAAAAACTGTGGAATCAGTGAAAGGAGAAGGACTTAAAAATTAAATTGTAGTTAGTTTTCTTTGGATAGCAATTGTTTGCATATTTTTATTATAATGGAAACCACAGAGTGTAACAACGTTTTGGAAAATGATGTGTTTTGCAGAGTACAAGAAGGGCTGTACCACATGCTGACTGAACAAAACAATGGTACTAATGGGGCATGAAGGGTGTGTACAAAATATTTTAAGAGGCTCAGGCTATTCCAACACACAGTCTTATTTTTTGCTTCTCTGACTGGACTATAAAGTGTCTCCTTGTTGGCCCAAGCCCGCCCCTAATGAGGACAGAGGGCTGGGCGCTGGCAGCAGGTCAGCCTGCGCCTCGCTGCCGCAGCCAGACAGCAGCGGCGAGTGACCCGTGCCCAGGGCTGGGGGCTCGGCCACGGGGGCACGCTCGGGCCGTGCTGCCAAAGCCCTCCTTGGCCACGGGGGCACGCTCGGGCTGTGCTGCCAAAGCCACGCTCGGGCCGTGCTCCCAAAGCCCTGCTCAGCCACGCTCGGGCCATGCTCCCAAAGCCCTCCTTGGCCACGCTCGGGCCGTACTCCCAAAGCCCTGCTCAGCCACGCTCGGGCCGTGCTCCCAAAGCCCTCCTTGGCCACGCTCAGGCCGTGCTGCCAAAGCCCCGCTCAGCCACGCTCGGGCCGTGCTCCCAAAGCCACGCTCGGCCACGCTCGGGCTGACCCCAAAACACCCCCAGCTCCCTCCGCGCTCCGCAGCGTGTCCCACCCGGCTGCCCAGTGGGCGATGCCTCAAGGTGGCCTCAGAAGCTGTCAAGGCCACTGCAGCCACCAGCATTTCTCACGGGCTCTCGGCTCCACCCTGGCAGCCCCACGGGCCACCTCAGCCTCAGCAAGGGGACGGCCATTTCAACAACACGTTGTGTCTCCTCGCTGGGATTCAGAGCCAGAAGGGAAGGACCACAGCATGCAGCTGGAAGATGGGAGTAAGCTCAGAGAATGGAAAAGGAAACCTCTCCAAGCCTGGCAGCTTATCAAAAGGAAAAAAAATAATCAGTGTGGTGTTTGTCTGCAGCCCACTGAACGTTTCTCGCTTAAAATATTAGAGGATATTAAAGCTAATCAAATATGAGTTGTCAGCAAATTTGCCACTTGCTTTTCAGCCTGAGGCTGAGGTGAGTGGCAGACGGTTTCTGGGCTTTCCCAGGTTACCCCAGAAGGAATTTGGGTTTGTTTTTAAAACCGAAGTTCAGCTCCTCAGCACCATACAATAGCTTCAGCACTCCAAAGCAATTGTTCTCACTGAGAATCTTCCTGCACCTAAGGGCTCTCCATGATAAAATATGGATGCAGTATTAATTAAATATAGATGCAATTTCCTCCTCCTTTCTCTCCTTAGCTGCTATCAAGAACATTAGTGCAGGCGCCTAAGGAAAGCCTCGCTAACGGAGCACAGCTGCCACACTAATTAGGCACCGTGGTCTATCAGGCAGGCACGGGCCCAGGAAGAGCCACCTGACGTCTCCCCTCGCAGTTCCCACACCCTGGCTCTGGGCACGTGGCTCCACGCAGCTTTGCACTCCCTCAGCTTCAGGCACAGGAGGAGACACCGCTGCCTGGAAAGAACGGGGTTACCACTGGCCCCCAGTGGGTTTTGGTTGAGCTCCCTAAACACAACAAGCGCTGTCTCTGTGCTGAAGACACTGCTAACAGGTCGTGTTTGCAAAGCATTTGGAGATATGCTTGGCAGCATTGCCATCTTTGGGAAAGGCTGAGGGAAAGCCACCGCCACGGAACACTGTGGCCGTGTATCAGCTGCCAAAAATTCCTGCCCCAGCAGACAGTCTGCTCCAAGTGCTCCAGCTAAACAAAGCAAATCCCGAGCCGATGGCTGCGCTTTACACTGCCGGGCCCATCCCCACCTTGAAGGCACTGAAAAGAGGGGACCAACCCCCCCTCCAAGAACAGTAAACCCAGTGAGCAAGAGCAAAGGACCCTGCCACTAAAAGATCCTTTGCTTTCACTGTCAGGCTAAGAGGACTCCAACCTCCCTCCCCCATCCTGGCTGGCAATTTGACGGAAGATTTGCATCTGAAGTTGTATCACTGGGACAAAAATATTTTAAAACAAGATTGAAGAATGAAGAGTCCAAAACAGGGATAGGGCATGACTAGGACCTCATAATCCACTGGCTGCAAGGCTCATGTATGATGGCAGACCCATCTTCCCAGTGCTGCACTGTGGCTTATGAACACTTTCCTGTGATGCCATTTTCTGTACCATGTGAGAGCAGCCTTCCTCCATCCCCACCACCACCTGCTCCCAGTTTAGCCAATTACCATTTAATGTCCTCCATCTGTACAAAAGGAGCACTGGTACTTCCTGACCTCACAGGTATGCGTGTGTGTCCGCATGTGTGAAGATAAATATATTAAAGATTGGGAGGCATTCAGGCCCTGGGCCAATGGGAGCCATATAAGTGCCAAAGAGACTAAGACAGATGAGGGCCATATAAATAGATGGCTGGAGAGCTGCAGCCCTGAGGCTACAGGCAAGGAAGGGGCAGAGGCAGAGACAAACCGTGGGAAAGAGCCCTGTTTGAAGTCTCTGACAGAGCCCCTGAGTGCCAAGGGAACACAGAACAAACCCCTGCTCCTCGCACCGCGAGCTGTGCTGACACCCCTACCATCAAGAGGAAGAGGAAGGGTTGTCAAAACAAGCCTGGCTTTAGATCAACAGCTGATAGGGGAGCCTGGTCACACGAAGGAGCCCTGCCATGGCTTCTGGAGAGGTGCCAGTGGTGTAAAATGGACTTGGCTCCCAGCACAGACCCATCCTGGGCGCTCCCGGCACCACCCCCAGCTCTCCATGCAGACAGTCTAAGCAGGGAAGCACGGACTGAGCAAGCAGAGGTGTCCCCACTCAGTCCATGACACAGGGACAGCCACCAGGAGCAGATCCATCCCCTACCTGCCTCTGCAGCCCCAAAATTGGGTGGACTTCAGTCTCCAGCTCTGTCAATCCTGCTGCAAAACGCACTTTATAAAGTGTCATAAATCATAAAACGCATCTCCCCCTCAGATCCACTGCCTCTTCTGCAGCTACTGTGGAGGAAAAAAGGCACCTGGGAGAAATCTGGCCCACAGAGGTTCACAAAAGACTGCACACAGCGCCTTACTGGCAAAGAAAGAAAAAAGAACAGAGGAAAGGTAGAGACTGTAAGAGGTTAGAGGGAAAAGCAGCAATATCCTTTGAGAGCTCCCTGAGCTTTTCTGCCTGGTAAGCTTTGGGGATCTCTCTCAGCTTTCAAGAAGACGGCAGCAGCATTTTTCGGGGGAAAAAAACCCATAACATTGAAGGGACACAGATCCTAACCATCAATATAGTTATAAAGGAAATGTGATGATGATTTTGCCACAGTGGGTCTGCAAAGCATCTCCCATGCCTCCAGCTGGTTAAGCAAGGGCAGAGACCGAGAGGATCTGCTCTCCATTTCCTCACTGTACACCCAGACACTGCTAAAGCAACACCTCCTCTCGGCTTCATTATTTAACATTTATCAAGGCAGTGCCCAGAGGCCCTCCCAGATCCTCAGTAATGCACAAAACACACAGACAGTTCCACCGCCAAAGATATTTAAAGGCAAACCACAGAGCATAGCAAGGGAGAGGGAACAGGCAGAGGGGTAGGAACAGAAAATACCTCTTTAAATTTGGAGCAACCAAGAGCAGAGTCACAGAGCTGATTAAAGGACGTGGAGATGCATTTTAGTGAGAGAACTCTGTCTAATTAGCTTATCAAAGCCTAGGTTCATGCACACCTCTGTGGGAACCAAACTGTGATAACAGTTTCCCAGTCTAGCAAAGGCCTAACAGAAACTAAAGTTAAACACAGTCTGACTGGGCTGAAGTCATCCACCACAGGTGACAGCGATGCAGATCCACCACTACAGTTTTTTAATGAAGACAAAGCAGATTGTTTGGAAAAGCACCCTTACTCAAACAAATTCACTCATTTCAGGAAAATCTTGTTGCCTGTTTGGGAGAGGTGATCACAATAGAATTAAACACAGCTTTCCCTGCACTACAAGGATTAATCAAATTGAAAAGTATTTAACAGTGGGGTAAAGGATCACAAAAAAAAAGTACTAGAATGCAGCAACAATACATATTTGCTCCTGTTTATTTCACAGGCAGAAGGAAGAGATATACAAATCTCTCCAGAGTCTTAAACTGCTCTAAGATAAAAATGAAGTTCTTCAAATATTCCATACAAACAGAGTGCAATATACTGATGTTTAGTTTTTGCCTGCGGCTTAGAAAAGTTCCCAGCACTGCCATGCTCCATAAGTCTTCAGTTTAAACACTCCCTCCACTCTCCAAAAAAAAAAAAAAAAAGAAAAGGAAAGAGATCTGAAGTCACTGAAATTGATATGGATGCAAAGCAGAGAAAGCTTTTTCTGGGGGAATTAATCTTCCCTTTTGCTCATCTCAAAGAGACTGATGCAGCAAAGCCAAAATCCCCATACATCCACACAGGATGATGGAGTCATTTAGGAACCAGAACCCAGAGTTTTTGCCTGCAGATGCTGCCTGCAGGGACCCAAGGGTATCAGCTCTCAGCTCTATCCAAAAGCTACCAAAACTACCATTAACATGCAAGTTTAGGGCAACTGAAGTTTTAAAAGATTTGACAGTATGACCAAATCTCACACACCCAAAAATCACCACGAATTTCCTGAAAACTACATCTATCTGTACTCTGGCTCCAAACTTTCACTCTGTTTGGATACTTGGGGTTTGGGGGCGCTTTTTTTGTTGGTTTTTTTGTTGTTGGTGGTGGTGGTGGTGTTTGTTCTTTGTTTTGTTTTTAACTTTTGGAAGAACACTAAAGCACATTAAAGTCCTCTAAAAAACTGAAACTTGTGGGGAAGAAAAAAAAATCAGTGCATTACAAAAATTATAACCCCAACACCCACCTGGATGTGCTGAACTGCCTGGGGTGATTTCAGGTGGTGGCACAGGCCTTTATCCAAGTACTCCCACCACACTGACCAAATCATGACTGATCGTTTTTAGGGCAGGTTTTAAACACACCATGGGTCTTTCACGGTCTCTACCTCATTTCTATTCCTGTATTAAATCTTTTCCTGGGCTGCAGTGCTAAAGAAACAAAAGCAGAGTGAGGGCCCTATTTTCATGCATCATACTAAACTGTTTCCCCCACAGTCATAAGTACAGCTAAAATCTGTTGCACTCCTGTTATTTCCAGCACTTCTGCAATGCAAAAATCATCTGAGGTAAAAGAAAACACAGTAGCAAAATCAGCAGCTAACATTACTTTTTGAAACATAATAAATCAAATATTTCACCTAGACTTAGCCAAAAAAGATTTAGCCAAAAGAAAAAAAAAAAACAAACCCACACAGTTTCTTAAGCCTCAGGAGACATTTATGGTGTTAAAACAATGCCTGCACTGCCTAGAGAATCATGGAATGGTTTGGGTTGGAAAGGACCTTAAAGCCCATCCAGTGCCACCCCTGCCATGGCAGGGACACCTCCCACCATTCCAGGCTGCTCCAAGCCCCGTCCAGCCTGGCCCTGGGCACTCCAGGGATGGGGCAGCCACAGCTTCTCTGGGCACCCTGTGCCAGGGCCTGCCCACCCTCACAGCGAAGAATTCCTTTCCAGTATCTAATCTAAATTTACCCTTTCAGCTTAAAGCCACTAAGCATTGAGTTTTGGCAAAGAGAAAGGACTGCCAGCTAGAGAGGAGGCCTTTGACAAACAAACCAGTCCAGGGCACCAACTGGAAGGGCTTGAGTGGTTTAAGAGAGAAGGACACTCAACCCCTTTGGAGCTGGTCTTTCATTATTTAAGTCAAAAGTGAGAATCCAGTGTGCTGGGAGGGAGAGCCCCACCCCGCCCCAGATCTAATCCTGACATTTCTGCTCTGCAGGACTTTGCTTAACTACATCTGCACCTCCTTGAATGTAGTAACACAGCAAACCAGAGGCTGTGGTGAAGATCACTGGACTAAACCTTTTTCCTTTCTGTCCCATGGAAGGGCCACTGAAGAAAACATCTCTTGCGCTCTCATTGTAGTGGGATGTGATTCAGTAGCTCTTAAAAGTTTTGGTTCAGCTTTTCTCTCCCCTCAGGTCCAGGAAGGCCGTGCCCAGTGGAAATCACCCCAGCAGTGTTGGCCCCCTCCCCACCACAGCCAGCCTGAAGGCCCACGGGGCACCCTGGCACTCTGAGCTGCACCCCGAGGCAGCCACGCCGGGCCAAGGGCTGCCCCAGCTAATTCAGCTGCTCCCCGATCAAGACGTGGGCTCACACAGAGCTCATTTCCCTTTGTTTGTCCTCCCAGGCCCAACAGCAGCACACAATGAAAGGGCACATCCCCAACAGGGTCAAGTGAGCCAAGACAATTAAGGAGAATGAGACAGAGATTTCCCCTTTGTGGCGTTACTCTTGATTTTTCAAGCATCCACAGTTACAGGAAAATTGACTATAAACTTGAGGAGAAATTGAAACATGGCTCTTTTCCCTATGTTTGCATTTTAAAAAGAGAGGGGGAAGAAAGAGAGAGGGGGAAAAAACCCCACCTTTTGGTATTTGTTCTTTGCTGGCTTCATACTTTAGAAACCTAAACTAAAAATAAGAGGGCTAATAGGAGCTGTCAGACTTCCACCATCACGTCTCTCTGGCTCCTCCAAGTGACACTCTGACAACAAACTTCTGGTATTGTCCAAAGGAAAAATCAAGGCAGAAGCAGAAAACACGGCTGAATGTGAGAGAACTGGCAAGGCATCACAGCAGATGCCTGGCAGCAGAGATCCCACTCCCGGTGCCCAGAGCCCTGCGCCGGGGGGTCCCCCCAGCCAGAGCGGGGAGAGGCTCTCTGTGGCCCAGCCACCGCTAGAGGAGGTCAGAGTGCCACAGAGAGAAGGGGGCGACCATCCCAAAGCTTTGGGAGACAAATTACAGCCTAAATTATCGCAAATAGACTTTACACTCCCTTCTTACCTTTATATTTTCGTAACTGAGGAGTCTCCTCAATTTTAATGAGATTCAGTAGGAGCTGGGGGAAATGACATGACACACACCCCCAAGATATCTCCAAATTCTATTTAAAACCCAAAGGATCCCAAACCCATAGACATCACTTCTAGTCATCGCTAATGATGCTAAATCATGATGATTCAGAGAATTTCAGCTGCAGAAATCAAGTGGCTGCAAGACAGAGTAACCTATCTTTCTTTTTAAACAAAAGCTGAAAGTTTCCATCCCTTCTATTCCTTTTTATAATCCCCACAGAAAGTCTTCAAAATATGAGCCGAATACAAAATAAAAGTTGACAAATCAAGACAGCAGGACAGCCTTCAAAAGGACTCCAATTTAAACATAAAAGATAATCTTCCCATTTTTAAGACCATCACATCATTTTGGATGGACCCAATTGCTAATTTTCAAGGGTACGGGACTGCTTATTTTGTGGGCAAGTTTCTGGCTTTGGCAGAACAGACAAAAAGCTATCATTTGAAAAGAAAGCAAGACTGCAGACCTCAGCCAATTTCAGACTGTGGCTGCAGTTTCAGAGCCATGACTTGTTTACCTATCGAGCATTCTTAGATCTTTAAAGGAGCAGGATGGTTTCTAAAGGCTTCAAGCCTACCTCCCTGAGAAGTACAATTGATTGTATCCCACTTCATCTGGTGATATGCTGGAATTCCAACTCCCAGCCACGCTGTGAGCATGGCAGAATCCAAGCTCCCACCACCCTGAACGACTCAAAGGCACAAGGCTTGCTGTTGCTGCAGCGTGGAGCTCTTCTCTGAGGACAACCGATGGTTTCATTCTCTGCAGGAGATGCTTGGATGGAGCTCCTGAATAAGGGCTACTGCAAGATGCACACCACAAAAACAGCTAGTCCCGGAGCTCTGCTGCAATCCCCAAAAAGGGAAAATTCCCATGGTAATGCCTTAAGAATTCAGCTGGAGAGAATGGGAGAACATGCATTATTAAGTAACTGTCAACAGCATGAGCAGGCACTCCAGTAATGCACACTGCATTATGCCAGCTCCAAGTCTCATTATTTATGTCTGTACACAAGACACACACATCCAAACACACACAGGCATATATACATTTAGGGAGAACAGATTTTACTCTTTGGCATTGCAATTCCTTCCACAATATTTTTCCACTTAGGAAACTCATATATGATCTCTCTATTCCTCTTACAGAACAAGTCCTCAGTTTCAAACAAAGAACAAACAAACAAAGTCTCTCAGTTGTGAAAGCAAGTCCCTCTGCAGCAAATGTATCAACTCCAGCCCACAGTATTAGACTGAAATTTCAGCAAAAAGCAGTAATACACACTTATTCTGATACATAGTCTACCACAGGCACTATGCTGGGGCACTAAACAAAAACAAAACAAAACAAGCCAAAAACAAACAAACAAAAATTCCTTAAAAAGACAAAAAAAACTTTTCAAAGCACTGAATTTAAAAATCATCTTAGAGAATAAGTTCTTCCCCGGCCTCCAGAGTGTTTTTGCACCTGCAATATCAATCACAGTAGCCAGAACTCAAGAATTAGGATGCAGGACAGCACTACTCTGGAACATGACATTTTAACACAATGGGGGCTATTCCTGAGCTTAAAATAAACAGTAATACTTAACTGTAAAATAAACTCTACAGGCTCTTCCAAATAGCTCCATCAACTTGGATTAAATAGCATACATTTCATGTGGCAAGAGGTACACCATATTCAGTGCTGAACTTAGCTATTTTAAAAATTAATTAGGCAATTATACACATGGGGAAACTGTTCTAGTAATTTAGCTGCTTAATCAAATCCCAGGTACCAAATTATGGACCTGATCCTGCAGTTCTTATTCAAGTCAAACTCCTATTGATGTCAGTGGGAGTTTTGCCTAATTAAAGATCAGGACATACACATGTGCAAGCCTGCTTTTAAACGATGGCTTTGAATTTAGTCTTAGGAATATGAATATGGCTCTGAATCCCAAATCGTTGCCTACAAGTTTCTCACGTGAGACTCTGGGTATATTAATATATATTTTTCCTAAGTCTGGCTCAAATTAACTTCTAGGTAAAGTCTGGAGATTTAGTTAAAGAGTCTTACAAGGCCCAATGGCAAACTGACCTAGTTTTGCAATTTTTTTAAAAACCAGTTAAATACTGCTACAAAACAAGGAGCAGGTTGTAAAAATATCACCTATGAATCACACTTAGCTGCAGGAGCTGGGTTTGTGCTATTGTTTGGATCAGTGCAGTCCACACAAGGTGTCTCCAAGGGGTCAGCTGAGTATGTTCCCAAAAGGGACTGTCCCAAAAAAAGGTTCTGGCTGGGATGCCCAAGTCTCTGCTGAACAAGCTGCAACTCGAGTAAGCAAGGAGGAGTATTTGGGGTGGAGGAGGAAGAACAGTGTCCTCCCTCACGCTCTTCAGCTCCAACCACCAAAGAAGCCCTTGGGGGGTGCACTTCAGGCAGGAGCAGACTGGGCTCATGGGGTCGTGCAAGAGAACTGTCTTCACCCCTGGCTGCTCATCCTGACGTTGGTCCTGACTGTATCAAACGTGACGCCTTCGGAGCGGCTGCACTGACATACTCTGCTGATCTTGCCTCTTCAGATGCCTTGGTGATGTGTCAAGGGGCACACACTGAAGCATCACGGGCTAGGAAAAGGTAAACCAAAGTCAGTCAACAAGCAAGAAATCTGGTGGCGCAGATGATTACTAAACACTGACAGTTGCCTGGTTAGTATTAGATTCTTAAAGGGAAACGTCTGTCTGTCAAAAAAACATGGGAGTGGGCATATACCCCAGATCCCTTCTGCTCAATGGCAAGGAAGAGCAGCAAAACTCTTTTTCTTTTAAGCAAAATAGAAACAACACTTCTCAGTGAGCACTGGGTTGTCCTCAAAGCAGGAAGGACAAGACCTTGTGTGTGTCTGAAGATAGAAGGAAATCGCAATTCTGTCTAATATACTGGAGCAATTGACCATGAAAAGGTTACATGTTAGGAAATAATTATCTCTAGACACAGCTACTGACAAGGTCAGTGTCCACAAGGATTATTTCCTGCTCACCCAGTGCCTGCTGCCCGAAGGGAGGTGGGTCTCCCGACGCTCCCAGCCCCGCATTCCACTGATGCTAATGGCACTTGTGCACTGAGTGGCCCAGCAGCTGAAGCAGATAACCAGGAGTGAAGGGGTTAAGTGCCTGTCACAATAGAAACCTCTGGGGGCACTTGACCTTTTCACATTTTTTATTCAGGAATGAGCATTTTGTGCCTGTTGGAGGAAGTTCATCTACATTTGTCCTCATTCTTCACCCTGTTTGTGTATTGTGCCTTCCCTTCACTCAGTGCCCTAGTGTTCCATTAAGTACCAAGCAACCTCTGTTGATGAATTTGAATTTAGAGCAAAAATAGAGGGGACACAAATACTGCACATTGATCAAGTGACTTACAAGGAATTTAAACATATTCAGGGCGTATGTTTCTGCCGAATAGCTTCCTACACATATAATACTCACCTGTCAGTACTGTGGCGTGAAGAGGAAGAAATTCACAGACAGGGAACAGAAGCACTATGCTAGCTGGAGCAACAGTCTGACAAGAGCATTAAAGATGTTTAAATGCTAAAAAAGGGACTAAATCACAGCTTTGACTTTCACATGGTAAAGAATGTGCCACAAGAGAAGGCACAGTGATACCTGCCCTTGGTCTTTCATTCAGCAATTAGACTGTGAATTCCTCTTTTCCAAGAGGGAGGGTCTGCAAACCTCTCTGGCTGCAAATCAGTCAAGGAGGATAAATCCAGAATGAGTTTGTCACCGTCTGTTTCGTTTAGAGGCAGATTCTCTAAAAAAGGTGCAAGCAATATCCAAGATCTTGATCCTGCTGGGATCAAGGAGAGTTTTGCATTGGCTTAAATAAGAGCGGGCTCTAGTCTTAGAGCACGTGTGTCCAATTTGTTAATGTTTTGGGTTCAAATAAAAAACAAATCTCAAGTCTTCCCTGCATGGGAGTTTCAACCACATTCTTCCACTGGGGGAGAGCATCAGGGCTTAGACAAGAAAGAGTTTCTGAATGATCTAAGTGAATGGTCCTGAGGAGACTGGCGTTACTGTGAGCTTTGAACACAACTACAGAGGGCCTTTTATAGATGTACTCCAGAGGGGAGATCCTCAGATGGGTCCTTTAATGCCTACCCCATATGCGATCCAGATGAAACTCTTTATCAGATGGGGCCCGGATCTTGCTCCCATTAAAAGTTCTGCCACTGAATTCAGTGGGAGCAGATCTATTTGTCTTAGATGCTTATATAGCTTCCCTTATCACAGTGCCTCAAAATAATTACCCTTCATTCTTTTGAGTCTGGGCAATACCATTTTCTCCACTTGGCATACAGAGCACAGCCAGACCAGGTGACGTAGTTGTGTGTCACACACACATCCAGGTCAGGAAAGGGCCTTAACTCCAAGTATCCCAAACCTTAGACCAAAGTACTGTTCTACACCTTGTCACCACCATGAAACACCTTTCTCAAGTGGAGACACAGAAGTCAGATTAGAGCAGCCAGCTTCCTTCTCTTGTTTGGACAAGGAGGAACAAAGCCACGTGAGAAAACAACATTCAAGTATCTCTCACTTCTTTCTTCAAATAAGTTTTTCCAACTTGTCTTCTGCCACTGGCCTTCCTCAGCCACTACTGGATGAACAGGCGTCAGCCCTTGGCAGCTGAACTATGCTGCAGTTCTAGAAAACATCCTTCACAACTTGAACATCTCCACTGGCTGCTTTCCAGCCATCCCAAGATAAAAGCAGTGCTCCAATAAACCAGTAGGTATAAAACCAGCACTCCAGCAAAATTTCTGTGACCTTCAGTCACTGTCCACTCCTCCCAGAGGCAGCAGCTAACTCCATTGTCACCAAACTGTTCTTGAAGCACATCCACAAAAGAGCTTTTGGGAGGATTCAGTACAGAGTAGAAGGCAGGTCTTGGACTAGAACAAGAAGTAACTGAAGACACCTCAAGCTCACACAGGAATGCTCTCTGACAGTGAATGCTGCAAAATCCCTGAAGTGCTGCAAAACTTTCAGAAAGATCTCCTCCCCATTCCCAAGGGAGAGGTGTGCTCCTCCAGCCACCATCCCCATCTCCAGGGACGTGTCCCAGGACAGCGGCAGCCAGCAGGGATGAGCAGTGGTACTGCAGGAAGCTGTTTGCTCCAGGGACTCTTGCACACCAGCAGAGCCAGCCCACGCCATGGAAACACACCTGCACGTGGGAGATGTCACAGCAGCCTCCTGGAGAGGCAGCAGCATCTACTTCCCTGGCAGCTTCATTCACACCTGTCTGCAAACCACCCAGCCCTTTGCTGCACCTGACAGCCACGTACCATCATTTAGCCCATGGCTGCTTGAGCCCTAACAGGGAAAGCAAAATCACCTCCCTGGATGTTTGTTATTATTTACATTTCTGTTAGCCCCAAAAGGGCTCCAGCTGGGCTTTACACCAGCCAGTCCCTATGCCCCAGAGTGAAGGCTGTCAGTACCAAAGGGAACTTGGGAAACACAGGGAGAAGAAGTCTCTGGGAGCACTCCAAGGAGAACCCAGGTTCCCCATATCCAGACTAATACCCTGCCCAATAGCTCCCTCTCCATTTTCAAGAGTACTGACCCAAATACATAAATGAAAGCAAGCGTGTGTTGTTTATTTCCAAGTATGAATGGCATGGTTTCCCCTGGGCTCCATGTTTCTTGGAATTATTTGAACTGGAAACCAATCAGCCTGTATTCGCTATTGATTTATTTTCTAAAAATCTCTCATCCCTAAAGTAACAGTGCCTTTCCATGTCTCGGCCTGCTGTTTAGTGACACAGTAATCTAAAAGCTATTGATCACTTGGGTCTCTACAGCCATAACATATCTTTCTAAGTGCCTTCATGGAGGACTATTTGCAACACAAGTACTATAAACGGCAGGGCTGCTAGTAAAATCAGCAAAGATATTAATAGAGATGTAACACTTGTGTTGTAACACAGCATGGACAAAGGCCAGTGGAGGCCAGCATCAAGAGGGAACAAGTATGGTCATTATGAGAGAAGCTGCATTTCTCTTTGAACACCAGATGGGCCACAACCAAATTTTAGTCTAAACAGGAATCCAAGCCTGGACACAGACCGGTCCACTCCCTACCTGAGCGGTGGAGTATCAGTGCTGGAGACAGCAGGGTGGTCTCATTCTGCTACAGCAGTTCTACTTGACTTCAGTTAACCTGTAGTTCCAGCATCCTGCATAACTCCTGCTTTTCTACAACAGCAATCAGGGTTGGTGCACCCAGGACACAGGGTCTGGAGTGAGGAAGGTGTGGACACCTCACAGGAGAGTGCTGCTGCAGAAGTGCTGAGCACTCCAGCTCCTGCTGCCTTGAAGGGATGTTGCCAGCTGCATTGTTTTTCCACCTGCCTCGACAGTCTGTATTACCAAAAACACAAGAGTCCCAAGTGATGTGAAGCCAGACAGGACAGCAGCTTTACAGTGGACCTGCCCCAGTGCCACGCAGGAGGAGACCGTAGTATTCACATCAGGTTCTGTTTCAGTAGAAATATCCATAAGTACATCAAGTTCAGCCAGGAACAAGGTCTCCAGGGAGGACACTCCAGTGCATTACCCCAGCTGGGACTCTCTATGAGCTACAAATTTAAACAAGAAACATGTTGCCCAACACAGAGATAAGGTGTCTGCAAGTCAGTAGCTATCAGCATGTGCCACTTTACCCAGCCAAGCCACAGCGAACTGTGCTTTCCCAGTCCCCTCCAAAGAGAGCCAAGATAGGCTTATTTTACATGGCACAACTCAGCTCTGCAGCCTGGACTCTGTCCCACGTGGCAGTGCTGTCTTCGTGACCAGAACAGAACTTTTCCCCCCATAAAATGGAATCAATCACGAGAGCAGGACAGCTCTCCCCGACGCTGCTCGGCAGTGAGCCTGCAGACAGCCATGCTCAGGAACACGCTGCCAGAAGCGGCTCTCAGGAAACATTTGCAACCATTTAAATTTCCCACCCAAGAAGTTTTGCACTTGTCAATTTACCTTATGCCACAGGTTTTTAATTTAGTTGTACGGGAAGAAACTTTATATGCCTCAAATTTTATATGTTAATGCCAGATGTGAACACAATAGCATGTGTTCCCTCTCTGCCTGCTGCACTTCTTGGGAAAGGATGCTGCAATGCTGCCGCTCCAAACACTCACACAATCAACACAACTCTTCCCCCTCTTCTTCAGCATTTCCCCCAGTGCCCTGGGGAATTCCAACTGGCAAGACAATCTGCTCACACATACTTCCCAGCCTTCTGAGCACAAAATATCCCTGGATGCAAGAGGATTAAAGACAAAAATTTGATTTGCTAATTACGAAAGATAAGGAAACTGCTGAAGACCATGCACTATTGCAACATGAGAATGCATTCCAGCTGCTTCCATGTATGGAGAGGGTGGAGATTATTGATCCAAAAAGCTTTTAAATTAATGAAGGTGCCAGCATTTTTTCTACTACATAGGCCTGAGATGGATGAACATGAAAAGATGCAACTTCTTTTGATTATCATTGTTCTGCTTTAAAACTAGGAACTCTTTTGCACATTTTACTGTTTGGGTTTGTTTTTTTTCCTGAGTTTAAATATTTTTGCAACTCTTATCAGTTATTAAAGTGTAACTCAACACATGATACATGTGTTTGTCCTCCTGGACTTCCAGCACTCTTCCAAAGGCATCCGTGAGGACAAGGCATACAACTCCAAACTCCATGAATGCTATAATGCCTAAGAAATAGCATTACCTGTTAATGGCATCAAAGAGTTTGCATTTGTTAAACATTAAACAATGTTTTCTTGTTAGAATCACTGACCAAACATTGCTGTCACTGGCACGGCCATCCTCCCCCCAAAGCCTGGGCCAGAGGAGATGGCCAGGCATGAACTCTGCCTCACCCAAGCCCATCTCTCATCTTAAGGAAGAACTGCCCCTGCACATTCAAGGGAAGGAAGATGTGTCCTGGGGACAGCCAGGGTGGGTAACCAGGGACAGAAGACCTCTCTTCTGGCCTCACTCTGTGAGTGTCACTGGGCACTGCCTCAGCCTCCAACTTCACACTCTACAAACTAATTAATTTCTGAGCCCATCCTAATTGGGACACCTGCCCAGTTGGGAAGCACGTGTGTTTGCCCCAGCCAGCCTGCTTCGAGCACTTGCTCAGCATTATAACCCTCAGCAAAGCAGGGGGAGAAGGGGCCCAGGGCAGCTCAGCATGGCAGTGCAGAAGCCACGATGGGGCCCATTTCAGTTTGATTTGTTGCGGCACTCTAGATGCAAGATGAAATCTGAGAGATGAAATCTGAGCAATTTCTTGCTTCTCTTCTTTCTGGACAGTTATTAACACTATAAAGAAGGCTGAACAGTGGGGCTTCCCAACTCCATTATTGTCAAGGCCTATTTCAAAGGCAGTGGCTGAAATGCCCAGTGCTGCCTTTGTTGATCCTGGGCTCAGGTCTCCACGTTCACTTCTGTCAAACCGCAAGGCTGAGCAAATTAAACATAAGCTTCTCTGGAGGGGTGGAGGAGGGGGAGACAAGGACGAGCACTGCTCAGCCTGCATGCCCATTATGCTCACTCTGCTCTCAAGTTCCCTGTGTGAAGCCAGGGGAAGCAGAACAGCCCCGGCAGTGCCAGCTCTCCTGCCTGAAGCCCCGCACCTGCCCCTGCAGGCACCGCTGGGGCGCCAGGCCAGCGCTGCAGCCTGACCGCTCTGCGTACCTGCCACCAGCCCTTCTGATCACAGCGACGCACAAAACACACCGGCTCTTTATTTTCCACCTGCAGGAGAGGGTTTATTTGTCCCCGACCCGTGACAAGCTTATTACAGACCGTTTCAATTCGAATCAGCTTGTCAAGAAAAGAAAGTGGAGAAAACGCATTAATTAAACAGCTTTACTCATGCAGAAAAGCTGCCAGCGTGAGCATTTTAAATTACCTGGGCACACCTAGTGGATTTGCATTCCCTTGGCACAGCTTTGCTCTGGCCCACAAAGCATCACCCACTCCATACTTCCATCTGAGCAAGGAACAAAAGAGACTGACAGCCCAGCACCACCTTCCCTGCTTGGGGGCTAGCGCCCTTCCCCAGGGATTTTGTGTCAGTTTATGCAGAAACCTTGCTCCTGCTAGATGCAGGGACAGGAAGTTTGGATTCTTCTATAAAACTAAAGACCAAGGCAAAAAGAGGCCTTCTAGAAACAAAGGAGGTGGAGCGGTGCCAGCAGGGGGGTAACTGCATGCCATTGTTAAATATTAACATAAAATAAAGCAGTAGAAATGGATGTCCATCAACAGAATTAGAAGGAACTAAGAGAATTTAAGAACAAAAGGTTTACTTATTTAAATTACAGGAGATGAAAAACAGCTGGGAACGCAATTTATAGCACAAAGTACAAAGCTACAAGACTGCTAAATGTAATTATATTTCAAAGTACGTTTCCCCCTACATTTTAAACTAAACATGTACAATTATTTTCACTAAAATAAAACTAATGACAATGTAGCCTTTAGATGTTCCATCCCTTCCCTCAATCGCTCATCCCTTTATATTAACCAAAGAGTTTGATTTCCTCAACCAGATAGAGGTCGGCCTTCTAGATAGAAGGCTAAAGCTTGAAGAAAGAAAACCACCATGAGCAGATCTTTATTTTTAAAAATTACCTCTTACTCTTAAATTCATGGACCTTAGATTGTACTTTCATATTTATTTTTATCACTTCTCTGCACAAAGGAAGAGTGGAAAAATAGCTGACTAATTAACTTCACTATTTGTCACGTTTGATTTGTACATTTAGTCATGGTAGGGATGCTTAAGAGTAAAGATATTTAAAGGTATTCAAAAGTTTAAGGTTTTGGAGGTTTTTACCCTGCTTGGGAAAAAGAGCAACAGTGCCAAAGGCCAACAGGGTCCAGCATCAAGGTGAAACCTGCATCAAGGCCTGGGTTTGCGCAAAACCACCCTTTATTGCACCTTCTTGCAACAAAATTCTCCAGGTGAAAAAACTTCCCTCACCTGAGACACTGGGTTGTTCTCCTCTGCTTATGCAGAGCTGCTGTTGGGTTTTCCACTGGGCTCAGGAGCAGCAGACTCCACCTCAATGGGCATCTCAGCCATGGGCTCTGCAGAGTCCTATCTATTAATGGCATTTGTAATTCCAGATGTTCCTAGCACTGAACCACACAACTGGACCCTGACCTGCAGGGCTGCCTCTTGAAGCTGCCCCTTGTGTCCCATGTGATCAGACTCTTTCTTTAGCAGATCAAATTCAGCATAACAAAAGGTTTGTGGCCATCCAGTAAGTGCATCTCTAATGGTTGCTGCTTAAGGCCAGGTAACATTCAAAAATTAAACCTGAGAGGTTTTCAAAAAAGTCAAAATGCTGGCACAACCAACTTTATCCCACTATTAACTTTTCCAGCAGTAAAAAGTTCAGGACCTTAGTCCCACATCAATACATTACGTATCTTAAAGTTTCCTTCTGGTAAAATTTTTATACTTAAAATATATTCAAGAGCCAAATGAAGCCTTTTCATCTTAGTAAAAAAATAAACCTATTTCTTTCGAAACAAAATGGCTTGCAACTCCTTGCTGTGACAAATTTTTCTTGTTTTAGGTAATCTCAAAAAAAATACTACTGTTTCAGATGCCAAATAATTGCCAAATGAAAAAATAAAATCAGTTACTTGGGCAGATCTTTTTAAAGCTAAGAACATATTTCAAGTGTTCTGGGCTGCGACAAGCCATTAGTTTTGATTCACTTAAAAAAATTTACCGATTCACCAAAAATTCACTGAAAAAAAGTACCAGCCCCTGCTAATGAGCTATAAAAAACATATGCACATATAAATTAGTTTATGTTCTTCTGACAACAGCCTGTACCAGATGTTTCAGAGAAAGATACAAGAAGCCTTGAAGTAGACAGATGTGAGATAATCTGCCTCCCACCATGGGTGCTTTCCTAATCCCTTAAAACCTGAAGCAGGAGTTGAGTATCTTCCCAAAAACATTGCAGCAGTTTCTGTTTGCATTAGCTGTTATTAAAGACAAAGCTAGCAATGACAGCTTTTACAAGCTCTGTTTTCAGTTACTTACAGCTTTGCAAAAGTTTGGACAACGTTTCACGCCAGGTACTTTTTGGATTCAATTTTTGCATTCTCTTTTGATAGTTTCTGCAAGAAATATTAATGTACTTTTAAGAAAATGACTTGAGGAATATACATTCCATAGACATTATAACAAACTCTCGCTGACTGCCTCAAGGCACAGATAGCTTCCCAACAGAACAGTCCCTTACAGTTCAGCAGAGGGATTTTGCTGGTGACAGGGATTTTGCTGTGCCTTTTACTAATTTAAAAGAAAGAAAAAAAAAGAAAAAGAAAAAGAAAAATTACATTTGGCCAGGTTGTAAACTTTTGGGGAAGAAGAGAGTCAGCACTCTTAAAACATTGTGTTCACAGAGCAGACTCCAGCCTGGCTCAGCAGGGGCTGAGCTGGATGCTCTCTTCCCCTGCTCCCTAAAGCAGCAGGCAGAAGAGCCAAGGCTTGGGATGTCACCACTCCCAAGATCCTGCTGCTCCTGGTACCAGCACAACGTGAACAGGCTGCAGAAAATACGGACAGTGAGAACTGTATCCGGAAGAGAACAAACCAGGGAGGAGCAGTGAGCTGGAAGCTGCTAACTGCAGATGTGGAGCTGGGACATCACCTGAGGAGGACTGAGGCATGGCCCTCGTGAGAGAGATGCAGGCAGTGGTTGAAAGAGCCACCGTGGCGTGGTGAAGTCCCCAAAGGTCACAGAATGGCTTGAGGTGGAAGAGATCTTGAAGATGATCTCATTCCACCCCCCTGCCGTGGGCAGGGACACCTTCCACTGGAGCAGGCTGCTCAGAGCCCCGTCCAGCCCGGCCTCGGGCACTGGCAGCGATGGTGTACTGAGGACAGCGGCAGAAGCAGCAAGTGCAGCGCTTGGTACTGATCACTGAGCACAGGAGAACGCACAGGACAGGACTGCCACGGGGGAAAACCTCAAGAACCCCAGGAAGAAGATGCCATGCTCAAAGAGCCAGAGAGTGCAATGAGACCACTCCACTGCAGGGACTGAAATGCAAACAGAGGTTCCTCTGTCAACAAAACACATCACGTTCCTGTAGGGTCTCAGTCCTCCACAAGGCAGATCACACAGGAAGGCATTTACCTGTCTTTCCATTTGTCCTATTTCAATTACAGGAAATCCAAATCCAATCTGTCAGGGAGCTGAAGTCTTGATTACTACAAAGTTGCAATATTTGGATGCAAATATTTGGATCAAAGAGTAGATCTGAGAAAAAAAAGCTTGATCACCTAAAAATGGATGCAGTGCCCTGTGTAGAGATCTTGTTTATACACAGAGTTTTACTGGCTTAACACAACGTGCCATCTTAATCGGTTCAGCCTAAAAAAAGCTAGATGCTAAACAAACAACAATTTTGTTTAAAGTAAGTCATATTCCAGCCTATTTTAAAAAGATTAGGAACAAATTACATATAAGTTTTGCTGAACCACTCCACACTGTCTTATAGTTTGAAAGTGGAAATATACATGCAGAAAATCCACAAGCAAGACAGATTCTTGCCTTGCTTACATCTTTTGGTAAAGGCCAGATGTTCAGATGCTAAAGTATTTGCACCCACAAAAACTGAAGTCAACTCCTAAAGTTTAACTCCAAGTAAGATGAGAACAACATAAAGTGGTGCAAAAGCAGTTATTAGTGTCCTGACAGAAAAAAAAAAAAATAAAAAAATGAAAGGAAAGAAAAAAGAAATTTAGCTCCCAGGAGAATACTGCCAGAAGAGAGGCCTTATTAAGACATTTCTAATTTGTTGTTTTTGCAAAATGAACTATGAAGTACTCAGTATAATAATTCCAGATATAATGTGCTCAACAAAAAGGAGAGGTGCCTTTTTTTAAAAGGAAGGCATTCTTGTAGCTTTTTATTTGGTTTGTTTGAATATTAATTTGTTTTTAAAGTCATAGTTCTACAAAAGTTTTTTTTTATGGCTGAAAGTCAGAATTCACAACATGAACATATGAAAAACTCTTTAAAGGACTGGAGTCTTGCTGTATTTCCTTGCTACAGCCTGCAGCCTATACACCAGAGACAGCAAAAATCTCACCAAAACCAGGAATGCCTTAATAATAAATAAAAGCTTTCCTGTCAATGAAAAATATTTTCACCACAAAAAGCAACGTATTTTTAATTATAATGTTGAACATCTCTTCAACATGGGGATGTTTTCCTCTGAGAGAACCCTTAGCACAGCTGCACACAGTGACACATCTGCTGAAGCACCGGGGAAAGCACCAAAGCCAGCTTCACCTTCAGGCACTGCAGCACCTCTGCACCAGGAGCTCCCACGGCTGGGATGGGACCAGTCCAGGTAAAACAGGTAGCAGAGCTCAAAAAAGGGTGAATTTCATTCATTTGGACAGAGAAGCAACCGCCTCGCCCTGCCTTCCCCTTAACGTGACATTTAACCACAGGTTCTGCTCAGGAGCCGGTGAGCACGTCTGGGTTCTGTGTCCTTTGGAAGGACTTTTTAAGGGCAGAGCCAAAGGACAGGAATAAGCTCAGGTGGGACTGACAAGGTCCAGGAGCAGGGCTGCGGAGGCAGCACAGCGGCGATGGGGGACACCGCAGCGGGGCACGGGCTGCGCATCCCCGGCTGCGGGGCCGCCAAAAGTCTCCCGAGAAAGGATGCGCCGGGAGGGGAGAGCCGGGAGTGGGAAACCGGGAGGG
>VWZW01003938.1:288515-301328 GCA_013397115.1 Edolisoma coerulescens | reverse complement strand
GATCGGCCGGGCCGGGCCGGGCCGGGCCGGGCAGCGCCCTGAGCCGGAGCCCTGCGGGCAGCGCCCGGGAGGGAGATGTTTAACAGCGCCCATGAACGATGCAGACCCCTCTGTCACTGACTGAAGCCGACACGGCTTCTCCGAATTACACACCAGCTCTTCACATACCTTCTTTCAGCCGGGTACCTTTTTTTTTTTTTTAAAACTTTTTTTCCCCGGCTACCTTTTAGAGCTTATTGCTAATTTTCTACTTTGTTGCATCAAAAAAAAAAAAAAAACCCAACCCCACAAGCACTGTTACAAGACCATAGCTAAGCATCTGCAACTTATAAAACATTTAAAAGCTTTACATTTAACCTATCTATTGGCAATAAAACATACTCCAACACAAATTCACTATTTGAGACAGATGTTTGAAATATGAATGAATGTTTGAATATTCAGTTTTAAATACTCATGATAAAAGAAGCTGCAGAGACATGCCATTGATCTAATACTTGTTTGCACATTCCTTAGGGCTATGCATGAAGCATAATGGGATTTCTATGTTACTAAACAACAAAAGGTGTAAAAATGCCTTTTCAGTTGCAAACTTTGTTCATTTATTCCTGTGGCAAAAGAATGCAAATCTTAAGTCATTTTTTTGTGCATTGACATCAAGTCTTTCTCACACAAAAAGTTCCTTAAAGAACAAGAAGAAAGTTCAGAATAAAGTCATGCTTCCTCCCCCACATGTCCCTGAAAAAAAAAAAAGGCAAAGAAAGAGAAAAGAGAAAGAGAAGGAAATGTCACTTAACCCAATTGTACCTGCCAGCTAAAAGCAAAGGCTACTTAAGTGGGTGACTCTAAGCTATTAGGCATGTATGTCAGTAACAAACATGGGTTTGCAAGATTCAGGCTAAATATTTGTATGGTTAAGCCTTCAGTATTCGACTGCACGAATAATTGCCCCAGCCATGGGGTGAAGTGAAAGAACCTCTTCACAGAAGAGGTGGCAAAACAACTCGACATGAAGGCAAGCTGGTAACTTACAAACATGAGCAAGAAGATACTCTTTAAAAAGCAGCATTCCCAGTTAATACCTCTAGTTTTGGTCTTTTCAACCTTTTATGTGTAGAGTGGGAGAGGAGGTTTTATTTTCACTATGAAATTGCAGATATTTAAAATTAATACTAAAGCAGGAACTGAAAGAATGGGGTGGTGGGATGCATTTTCAAGGAGTGTAGGGAAACAGTGTTAATGTCAGAATCAATCCTTGAGCTATGAATAACTTAACTTCAAAGCTGATGCTACCGTCTGACTGAGCACCCTATGTCTTCAAGGAAGATAAAGCCACGTATGTAGTCAAACCAATGTTTAATTCAGATTACGCAGAACAATACAGAAACTTGACTGGAGCCAATTAAACCAATCTTTCACTGACTGATAAAAATGCCATTTCACATCCTTTCTGTGTACAGCAAGGAGCAGTTTGAGAGCGCTACAGTTCTGAACCACATTTACTGACCTAACACATTTTTATGCTAAACACATAAACACCAAAATTGCAGTTATGACAGTTGATATTCTCCACCTTTCAAAATGGAAACAACCTTTGCCTCTACCAGAAACAAACCCTCATAAGCCCACATTGACTATGTGGAAGTACAGAGAATATTTTCCAATTAAAAATACCATTTCTGTCGGAGATCATTTGGAAAATGCAAGATATTTTGCTCAGGCACTGTGCACCTGTTCAAGTGCATGTCTGCTACCACTCTTACTACTGTCATTCAAGAAATAGAGGCAAATGCAGGCCCTGTTCTTCCCCAGGACCAGATTTTGGTTAACCTGTGATGCCTCATATGAAACAATCTGCCCAGGGCCCCACCAAACAAAGAACAAGGACAGTTGTCTCCCAGCTCATGTCCCTGTGAAACAACACACCATGAGAAGCTGCACTTATAGCTGAGCTGCCCAGACACAAAACATTTATTTGACTTAGAAAAGTGTAAGGAAACATTTCAGACTTCAAAATTTAGTATTGTGACTCCATTGAGTCACGTCTTTCCAGAATAACAGTTGCTGGCACTGTTGAGAGTGAACACAAAAGTATCCCAATCCAAGAATTTACAGTTAACCTCACTTAAACCTTTTGGGATCTGATTCCAAGACAGCCAAAAATTTTATAGGTAACTGATGGGTGACTATAAAAGGCTACAAGTTGGCACAGCTACACAGCAAGACAGATTGATCACCATGCAGTCAGGTGGAAATGACAGCATCTGAAACCTGGAAAAAGGCCCCTTCATCCCTGCAAGGAAGAAGCCAGAAGATTACACTATTGATTATGTTCAGCTGCAAGTCTTCCACAAAGCCCTACTTCTAAAGGCTGGCCCCAATGCTCCTTCCCAGTTCCTTAAAGATCTATTTTCCCTGTGCCTTAAATCCCCACTTGTAAAGCAAAAGCAACTTCATCCCTGTCCTACACCTTGCCCACTTTTCTGTGCAGCTGCAAGTTCTCTGGGGTGAAAGAAGTGCAGGTAAGGCCTCACACTGGGGTGGTGGCCCTTGAGGAGTGACAAACACAAACAAAAACTGTGTGCAGGAAGTAGTGAGAGCCTGTGAGTAGCCCTGGAGAGGAGCAGTTTGAAAGCAGCTGTGTCACCTTAAGTCTAAGCTGTGCCATCGGTATCAGACAAATGGCATGCAAGCAATGTTAGCTGCCAGCAGTAAACTTCACCAACAGGCAGCCAGGAGTGGAGGGAGAGAACAACTGAGCTACTTTCCAAGAAATTCTGTGATTTTCCAGCTAACCATGCAGCTGTAAAACTGAAGGGCCCAGGCTGGGTTATACAATAAGAGAAAGCCAATATTGTAGGCAGTCAACATATTTCAAAACACATTGGTGAGCTTTCTGGAGAATTTCATCTTCTTCTTTCGCCCTCACGTCCATCTTACTGAAATGTTTCAAACCCACACCGCTGACTTCCATTTCAAGGAACTACTGCTGGCCAGCACTCGCTCCTCGGCCATGCAGATGCCCCAGTCCCCTCTCGCTGGCACAAGCCAAGAGAGGTTAACAAAGAGGAGAGGAGGGTTTCTTAAGAGCTCTTCATAATGGACAGTGTCCGACTCTACACAGAGGGATAAAAGGAGAGCGATAAACTCTGTTGTTGTCAAAGAAGGAGAAGAGCGCTTAAAAAGCCTTTGAAATAAGCAACTTCCCCTCTCATCAGTATCCTCTTGACTGCTAAGCTCCCTCCTTTGTCCCTCACCTGAATGGTGATCAGCAATGCATGATCGGCCAAGGGGCATCAGCTCTAAGTGACAACACCAGGCGAAACCACTGCGGGAAGGAGAGGCTGCTCTCCAAGGACCTCTCTGCCGCACGGAGAAGGAAGGAATGGCAAAGCATGACAGCTTCATTTGTCTTGCCTCCTTTGGCACAGGATATAGGATTTGCCATCCCTCATAGTAAGTTTACTTAGCGTCCCATCTCTGATTCCCAAACGAATCAGAATTGAATGTGCAGGTGCCAGGAACCCCACTGCCAAACAAGCTTCCACCCTGCAATCCTTAATGACATTTTTGCTTCTGTCCTCAAGGATGAGGGTGAGTAGCCCTTCCACTCTCTGCTCACTTGCTGTCCTGTCCTCAAACAGCTGCACTGCAACCAAGAAGTTTCTTCTTTGCAGTGTGTTGTACCTTCTGGTCCCATTGGTCTTGTGTTTCAACCCACTGGCACATGCCTACCAGCACCCTGAGCACAGTCAGAGCTCACAGGGAGTTAAAGATCACCAAAAATCAGCTTTGTTGCCATAGACAAAGATGGAAAACTTTATTCCTTAAAAAGTTTTGTTTCTCGTTGGGCATATTTCACCTGTGATACTTTAACATTGCTGTTTAACCTGTCTGAGGAAGAGTTTTCCAGGGTTGTTTGCCATGTAGAGATTCTTCACTAATCCAACTCCATTCAAGTACAGAGCATGATCACCAGTCTGTCACCATGTCATTTCTGAAGGGCCAGACTCCCTTCTTTTACAAGTTTTAGAAGCTAGAAATAAAGTTTTAACTGGAACCAAGGTTGCTACCATCAATACCAGCTACTACCCAAACTTCAGCGAGATGTCCCACTCCAAGACCATCTTCAAGAGAATGCACTTTGTAAAATAGTGTCCTTTGGTCCAAAGCAACTTCAGTTCGTGCCTTTGCTTTGGACATTTCTAAGATTTCATGTACTCAAAAACCAAACTATCTTTTCCACAGAAAGTTCTCTGTGTGTTTATTGGTACTTCCACATGATGCAACTTACAAAGGTTTTTGTTCCCAGTTTATACAGACATTAACTGCAATTGCTTATCAGGTGCCACAGGGTATGTGCAGAGCACCACAGTGCTGAGCAAAGCTGGAGAAGTGACCCTTCCCTCTTCCTCTGGATCCTTTTCCCAGTAACATGATGAGTTACAAAAAAATGTGGTCCTTCCCTCAGACATCAGGTGGAAGAGGTAAAATCATGATCCTGGGCCTCCCCAGCTTCCACTGACTTCACATGGTTGTTCCTGTGCTCAGGTCTGAAAAAGTGTTAATCTTGTCCTTTAAAGTCCATGCTAAGATGCACCACAGCTCCCAGCTTCCTCAATCACTCCCTGAAGAGCAGCAGTTCAGGACACAGACACTTCACTCTAATAAACACTGATTTGTAAAGATGCTTTGCTGGGGGAGGTGAACTATAGGAACACTATTTTTTGTTTAGAAAACAAGAAAGGAGTACAGAGAGTTTAAATAAAACCAAGCAGAAATTAATACAGTCTGTTACTTTTTGTGTGTAGTCATTTTTCTAGGGAAAAATGACAATGGGAAAATTCTCTGAACAACAATGACCTAACAAAGACATCACATGTTACACCATTTGCTCAAATAATTACACATCATTTAGATATTAGTCTTCTATCTCAAGGCATCACAAGGGAGCCTCAGCTTTTTGAGCACATGCAACTCCCATTAACAACAATGAGAGCTACTCACATTCAGGATGGACAGTACCTCTCTTGGGAACCTCTGCATTCCTCATGCCTCGTCTGGGGAAACAACAGAAACGTAACAAACGCAGACCCTAAGTCAAGGAGGACTCAGACACTGACCTACCATGACTGGTTCTCAGCATTTCTCATCAGTTATTGCTCCCCCAGCTCCCCAGGAAATGTTACTGGGATGTTACTCATTGTGCTCCTGAGCAGCACACCTGTCTCAAACTCTCCCCAGAGCTGCTCTTGCTCCAGGCTACACCACCAGGCAAACCCACATTAGGAATGAATCAGAATCACTTTCTAGGAGTCCTGTTTCTCAAATTCAACTTAGTGGCTCAGGTCCAGATTTTCAGAGGGCGGTTTTTTCCTTTGGACTTTTCCAAATGCTGTGCCCCCAGCGCACACAGCCCAGCCACCAGCCAGTTTTGCTGTTCGGGCCGTGCCAGTCAACATCATCCTTCCTCTGTGGTGGTGTTGGTGCCTTGAGAACTGACACATGCAAAGGACAGCAGCATTGTGAATGCTTCCCCGCACAAGTGTGGCAGCCACGTCACACTGAGACTGTACCAGCAGGCACCTTAACCCCTTCTTTCCCTCCACCTCCTCAGCCCTGTCATGTCAATAGAGCTCTGATCAAACTGCTCTTCGCAGCTATGCCCGTGAGGAAAGTGCATTTCCGTGCACTGTACAAGCTTCATTCCTGCTTATAATTCAGCAGAAGGTGAAGAGAAGAAGATGGAGGTGTCACTGTTGAAGCAGAGAACTGGTCATCAGGGGCTTTGAGCTCTATATCCAGTTTTCCTGTTGGGAATTAAACCTTTTTCACTGATGTTTCAGCCTCCAAAACAGTGACTGCACTACTTCTCAACCCTCTGGAGGAATGCTGAGAAGGCAGCCAGTCTTTCTGAAGAGCATTTTAAAAGCAGAAATGCTCATTAGTCTTCTGTGTCTACACTAGGCCTTTTGGCATATCCCCTACAACGTCTCTCCAGTCCCTTGCTTTTGCTCCATACCCAAATGCTTGTGACTTCAGCTCACACCAGCAGGGCTGATGGAGAGCACTCCGCCCTCAGCAATCAAGTCCAGCAGTAAAATTCATCAAGCTGAACCAAATCAACAGAATTTCAATGGACACTTTAAATAGCAGCATAAGTTACAGCCTGAACCTCACAAACTGTCATAAAATCATCACACTTGATTTTTCATTTTTATCAGTAGCCTCAGTGCTCAGCAGATAGAAATAACACTGACTTCCAGGGCGGCATCTCCCTGCCCAAACCAAATCCCTCCCTACAAATGCCTGCTGTGATGTGCAGCACTGCCTCGTGTCCTGAGAAGTCCTTCGCTTACATAAACTGCTCATCTAAATATATCACTTTCCATGGCCAACATGGTTGATAAATGGTGCTCCCTTTATTTGTACCATTCCTTAGCCATTATGAAACCTGGTGAAGAACTTTCTCCAGAGCAAAGCTAAGCCAGATTCGTGCTGCTCCAAAGTGCTGATTCAGCTTTCTGGTTGTTTATCACTCAGGAAAACACCACAGTGCAGCTGAAGAGAATGGTACAGGAGGACACTCCAAAGAAGAGAAGCAGTATTTTTAAAAAAACCAAAAAACAAAAAAACTACTTAGCTTCTCTTTCACTAGTTATCACAAAATCAGAGCTTACTTTAAAAAAAATTAAAATATATTATTTCAGAGAAAAACTTCCAAGCTTCCAAGATCACAATGCCATATTAAATTCTTTCCCAAGCTCAATAAACTATGACTTATAAAACTTGTAAAATCCTTACTAGACTCAAGACAGCTTCACATGTGTCTGTGGCAAGAAGAATGGAACCTTTTGCTAAACATCTGCTAAATCTTGCATCTCGGCTGGAATGACTCTGCCCATCCCAACACGGAGCCTTAGCGCTCGCTGCCTGCGGTCTGGGACTGATGGAGTCTGTCTGTCTTCATGGAACACTGCTCTGCCGTGGTGCTTTATCACTGCTGTGTCTGCTCAGCCTTTGCCAGCAATGTTGCATGAAGGCACAACCCCCGGGGCAGCTGCACCCCAACAGTGGCACATAATGGTTAATCACGGGCTGAAATCACACAGCTGCCAGCTACAGGAGTAGGCACAAAGAGCATCTCCATTTGTACACACTACTCTGGGCTTCTGGAGTCCAGCATCTTTGTTTGTGAGCAGCCACGTTATTCAAAGAAATTTCTGAGAACAGTCAGAGAAGTTCCAGAAAGTAAATTTGCTTATTTGTGCACTCTATCAGCAATTAAACACTTCCCACTTGATTCTCTGTGGAAGATTTTTCAGAAGAATCTCTCCTTAACCCAACAGGCATTTGCCTATTTTGAAGCCATCCTACAACTCTTGATTCAGAAGAACAGAAGTGTCCTATTAGTTAATAGTTAATACTATTTGGAATAATTTGCTAAAACAGTTCAAAACATGGAATTTACAAAAACTTTGCTTGTGTTTGCTCAGAGCAGCTTTTCAGCTTTAAGGAGAAGCCAGTGATTTTACACTGACCTGTAGAGATGCAGAACAAAGTCACTGATGTTTCCATAGTCTGCTGAGTTTAGTTTCAGAGCACAAGGAATAGAGCTGCTGAATGGGAGGTTTGCCCATCACCTTTAAGACGTGCTAGTCCATGACCTGGATGTGGAAAGGAGTTGAACATCTACAGACCAGCTGAATTTCCCACTCTTTAATGACATGATCCCTCCAGCTCAATTCTGCTTCCTACTTTGAGATACTTAAGAATCCCAAGTATTTATTTTTTTAAAGTCAGCTATGCCACAAGAAGCTTCCCACTTCTTGTGAGCATAACAGATTTTTTTTACCATTAAATACCTTTTTTAAAAAATGGTTTTTTTCTTCAAACAGTCCACCCAATGCCATTTACAATAAACAGGCATTTCCCCCATTGTATCTCAGCACAACCTTATTTCTCTGTAGATACGAGTCTCATGGATCTGACTGATTTTCGGCAATAACTTCTTTCCCCACATTGTAAAGCCTTCTGTTTTCTGAGGCTGTCCCTAAGCACTGTAAAATATTATATGTAACCCAAGTAATTTACCTTGGAGTATAGCAGTGCTCAAGATGGTCTGACTTGCTCTTTGGCATGTGGCGCATCACAAGCCATGAACATGGAAGCATTTCTCCCTGTATATCACAAGTGTTTTCCCTTGCTGGGGTGGATTTTTTTGAAACTGGGAAGTCATCTCGACAACCTATGCAAGGAGACCCTTCAGAAAATTGAGCACTACACCACCGTATTTATCCCCCACACCTCCCTCCTCTCAGATGGCACGAGGACAGAAAGACAAAAAGTAGTCTGCATTCTCACAAGACAAAAAAAAGATCTCTCACATCTAAAAAAGAAAACATTATGGCAATCTGGGAGCTCCAGTGCATTAGAAGATGAAAGATAAATCGTGTTCTGTGAACGCCACACATGCTGTTGTTATTATCTCTAAGAGGAGGACCCCGTTGTGCTAAACACTACACATGCTCAAACTAACAGGCCGTTCCTGTCCCAGAGGCCTCATAACCCACGATAAAAGCAGTATTGTTGTCCCCTTTTTATGAAGGGGAAGTGGGACACCAGAAGATTCAGTGACTTGAACAAGTTACTCAATGAAACAGCAGATCTGAGAACTGAACCCAGATCCAAGTCTCCATCCCATGATTTAATCCTCACACTGTTCAAAATCAATTTTAGTGAAGCAGCATCTAACCTTCAAATTGGCACCCATGATTATTTCTACTTCTACAAAAAATTTGATCTATTGTTCATCCCCCCCCATTCATTTTAGATTCCTGTAAAACTCATCTTTAAGTATATGTCCAAAAGATACAACACAGCCACAAAAGAAAACCCTTCTACAAGCAGATTACTTACATATTCAAATTCAGAGAGTACTGACACTTATCTTTAAACAGGCACTTAAAAAAAAAAAAACAGAAACAAAAAACCTCATTACATGGAAGTACACACAGCAGCAGTATTGTGCTTCACAGGTGATCACAACTTTGAAAAAAATTATTACAACCCTTGGGAATTGAAGAAGAGCAATTATTATGCTGTCCATGAGTGCAACATGAAGAACTGAGTTGCTCAAAACTTTCTAAAAAATCAAGGTAGTACCAACCAGGAGTTGTGTACCTAAAAAACCCAACCTAGTGGCTATCCCAGCCAGTGGCTTCAAATTCCTGGTTAATTTCATAGCATGAAGTAAGTGGTGAAATCACACACTGAGTAAGTTACCTAAACATTTGTCCATTTAATATCTGAACCTAAATCAGTATTTCAAAAATCCTAAAAATGTTTTCTTCTCCAGAGAAATAAAAGAAAAAAGTACTCTAAGTCTTGAAACAGAGTGAGCAGGGATCTAAGTTTTTTGGAGGTACACAAAACAGTATTAGAAATTCTAAATTTAAAAATAATGTGAGAGCAAACTCACTAATGTAGAGAAGCCAAAGAGATGCACACTGTGGAACTGTGACCTTGAGAAGAGTTAACCCTGGGAAGAGCTGAGGTTGAAGACACCATTTATAAGGCAACAAGGCTAGACAGGAAGCTGCACCCTGGGGAGCCGTGAAGTTTGCGCAGGGCGAAGAAAATGAAAACTCACAATGAAGTTCCAGCGCTTTGGGATGGGGGAAGAGCGATAGTCTCGCCAAACTGGATGGCTCTACTAGGCTGGAAAACGTCCTTTCTCATAATCCAAGGGTTGCATGAATTGCAGCAAGTTCTTCCAATTATTTTAAAGAAAATACTGGCAGAGTGAATTCTATTCTCATCCAGTGGGCTTTGCATACCTTCGTGAGACAGCAATCAAATTTGATTTGTTCTCAGTACGCGGTGAGAGACGGGGTTTGGCTGTGTTTTAAGAGTTTGTCAAAAAAGGTCAGAAGGACTGGAGGAGGGAGCAGAGCTCTCCCAGCAGAGCAGACTGCTACTGCATTACCGTGGAGGTCACCACAGTGACCACAGCAAAACTCTAACCATGTTTGAGAAAACATTAAATTCAACTCTTTAGAGAACTGATTTTTATTCATCCCTCTGGAAGAGGGACTGGGAAGTGCTTCCCACTGCAACTCCTGGGACTTAATAGAATAAGAGTTAAATAAATCAAGACCAGAAACTGAGATTACACTGAACATTTTGAAAGTGCATGTAAGTGGACTGCTCTTCTCACTGGCGGCACCAAGCCATTCTCCTAACCCAAGTTTAAAGTCACTGAACTCTGTTCCCATTCTTCTCTTTGTCTCGACATTGCTTTCATTTCCTCATTTTTACAAAGAAAAAAGTACACAGAACTACCTAATGTTGCCAGATGCTGTATTTAAACAGGGAATAGTAAAACTATGTTGGATTACTGAATCTGTACAGAAAACTTTCCCTGTTAATGTCTGACATTTCAACTTGGTCTGTTCTGACAAGTTTCTGGCGTTTCAGCAAGAAACCCTAAACCAAATATTTTCAAACTCTACCTCAAGAAAATGAAGTTTTCAGTTTTTCTTTGGAGAGGCCTTCTTTAAAAATAATTTTAAAACCAAAACAACAAAAACCAACCAACCAACAAAACCAACGACAAACAAACAAACAAAAAAAACCCCAACAAAAAAAAAATCCAACAACAACATCAAAACTCCGAACAACCAAACCCACAAAGTTTGTTTTCTCCTCAAAAACCAGAACATTTTCTTGTTAAATGGCTTCAAGGACTAACAAACTAGAGAAATTTCAAGTAACTCTGGAGAGTAGTACTAGGAAAATCACCCTTCCCATGCAAATTTCTTTCCACTATCAGCAACCCCGTATCTTTATCCTCCACGGAATGAAAGTACACATGGAAATTAACAGAAATTTCTGCCAACATGTTCCATTTCTCCAGGGAATGCTGCACCAGCTCAAAATCTGCCTTCATTGCTGCAATGTTTCAGTTATTATCTGGATAGCAACAAGTAATTCTTTCAGTACCAAGTTTGAGAGAAAGATTGCTCATTTCTCTCAATCTACTTCTTGGTAATATATCATCCAGTGTTTAGGAGGAAAAGAAATAAAATATGAGAGAAACACTGTATTCTCCCAGGGAAAGTCAGATCTGGGACACTCTTAGGAAAAAATAATTGGTCCCATTATTATCATTGTGTCTAGCTTTACACTTAAGGGAGAAATATGCCTGAATAGCTGGTTCCATCAGCAATGCAGATAGAGGAGAAATTCCCACAGCGTAAGTCTTCACACACTTAGAGAACGTGACCACACACAATACACATGACAGTGGAGAAGAACAAAGCAACCTCAGGAAGTGTCCCTGATTGTTTTCGGCTGATTAGGGACATATGCCAACAAGCCTCTGGTTGTTGAGGGAAGCTTTGCAACTCGGGGAGGTCAAATTTACATAACACAATTAAAGATATCGAGTTGCTTGGGTCCATATAAAACTCACATTCAGAACAATGAAAGGTACAAGTTTAAGACAATTTAGTTTTTTCAGACCAGTTCAACCAAGCAACAGATTTATCTTTCAAGTTAAATAAGCAGGGGAGAGATTAAACATCAGTTAACTAATGTAAAAAGCTAATTTACATTAAGATCATCCACTTGTTTTGGAATCAAACCACACAGACTTCAACTAGTTACAGCAGTTTTGGAAAACTGCACTAAACCAGCATGAACATCAGGCCTTGAAACAAAAATACTGCCTATTACTTTTCTCAAAAGTCACTACACAGACCTAAATATTTTTGGATCAGATAAACCACCTGAAAAATAACTGCACTGAAGTTAACATGAATGTGCCAGGCTGGTGCACTTTCCAACAGAGCAGCCAGAATTGCCCATTCCAGGTGTGAAGGCGCAGTCATCCTCAACCCCAAAGGCTTCCATGAGCTCTGCAATGTGGTGAAAGATGCGCTCCCTGGATTGCTGATGGTATCACCTCAGCCACCAACAGGGGAAGCGTTAACCTGGAGATAACCAGCTGCCAGCATCACCTCGGTGCTGGGCCAGGAGTGCCAAGGGATGCCTTGGGAACAGCTCACCTACACAAGGACTGCTCACTTCTCTCCTCCCCAGTCAGCCAGACTAATAAAAAGGTATCACATTTCCCTACAAATCGTTCAGACTTCTGTAGGAAAGCATTAAAAAGAACCACAGAGGTTTAAAAAAAACCAACAAGATAAGCTAAACACAGTACTTGGAAAAAAAATGTAAGGCTTCCTGTAAATTAAACTGAACCTTTTTACATAATAGATCGCTCACAGCTATTTGTAAGGAAGTGACAAAGCTGCTGCAGATCTTAAGATATTGTAGCGAGGTTCACAGATGCACTTATGTAAATATTTTCTGACAACTCGGCTGCTACCGAAAACATTTTTGAAGTTATCAAAAAGAATTTAAAGTATTTTCCACTCTAGTCATTAACGTTTTATTTGCAAAGAGGCAGTACCAGAACTGTAAAGCAGAACGCTCCCTTCTGCAGGAGGCACAGCCCAGGCAGCAGCGTTCCCGGACACCGGGTACCGCAGCGGCCGCCCCGGGACAGCTGGCGGCAATTCCCACATTGGGAGCGCTCACTCTCCGCAGCCCCTGCGCAGCCCCTGCCCCACGAGATGCCCTCACGCCGTGAGCAGGCTGGGCAGCGGAGCCAGGGCAGGTTTCCCGTTCCCTGAGCTGCCAGGGTGACACCGTGCCAGCCCAGCCGGCGCAGGGCTCGCCACGCTGGGAGCGAGAGCCGGAGCCCGGCCCTGCCTGCAGCCAGCGGCCTGCGAGCCCCGGCGGCAG
>VWZW01003938.1:250750-288433 GCA_013397115.1 Edolisoma coerulescens | reverse complement strand
CCCTCAGAGCCACCGCCCGCCTCTCGAGCCCAGGCGGCAGCCTTCCCTCAGAGCCACCGCCCGCCCGCCGAGCCCCGGCAGCAGCCTTCCCTCAGAGCCACCGCCCGCCCCTCGGCACCGCGAAGCAGGCACAGCACACGGCCTGGCAGTGCTCTCTTAGCATGTGTATTTTATCTACTGTCACAAACGCATCACCATTTAGCTGCAGTTTCTTTTGGAGCTTATTTTTCTCTCCAGACATTTAAACTGCATAATATTTTTTTACTGTTAAGCAGATACAAGAAAACATCTAGTAAGTGAAGACTATACAAGTTAGAGACATCTAAGAGCAGGCCATTAGTGGTTTGTTAACTCTAGCAATCCTCCAGGAATCACTAGTGGACTCACCAGATCCTATGAGATTCTGTGTTTGAGTCTCAGGTTTGAGACAAAACGCTTTGTGAAGACGTCTACAGACAGCTCTCCCTACTGGGTACACATCCAACCCACCTCAAGCATGCAAGACACAACATTTTACTGCTAACGTCAGCAGGAATTCATATTACTAAAAGAAGCTTCACTAAACTCTGTTTCAGGTGGTATAAGAACTTAGTGCTTGAGGCTTGAGAGCAGTTGTCTGGGTTTTGCCCAAATAGCACACCCTTTGAGGGGGAGTAGGGGTATTTAAGGGCAAAGGATAGGACAAATCTTCATTGCTGGGGAAGATCAGGTGATAACAAATTGCCAGAAGACCATATCTGAGGTACAGAAGCTGCGTGACAGCTCCTCAACCATGTAATTCATTCCTCTTCTCAGAGCTACACAGGGCAGATCTCACAGCAGAACAGATCTTCAGGGCAATCTGCGTTCAGAGTTCAACACCACATTGCACTAGGGATGCTTAGAAAAGTGTAAAAGACAACTGGACATATTTACAGCACCATCTTCTGACCAAAGCACCCAATTAAAAAAAACATAGATTACATTAAAAAAAAAATTACAATTAAATTACAGTGGGGGGGGTGTACTCACATATTAACCCCATACATACCCCATTTCTGCAAGTTCTTATAAGTCTAAGAGAATTAATAAATGCCTTTTTAGTTGGTTCCTTTAAATTATTTTATTTCTCTGTATGGGTGAGAAGCATTTATAATACGCTTCACTTCACCAACATATCTGGTAGGTCACACAATCCTGGAGACATGAAATAGATTCTTCCCTCCAGAGGAAAGGACACATTTAAAGTTAAGGAATGGTCCATACTGGAGCACACTCTCTCCTGACTACAAAAAGGAGCGTAGGGAGTCTAACCCTACAAATGCCCCACAGGTTTTCCCTCTGCTGTCTGGACATAGACACGTGAGTTTGAGAGCTCTGGCACTGCAGCTGTGACACTTATTCTCTAAAGGAACACCTTTATATGCTATAGAACTTCAGTAGCAAAAACTGCAATGGACATAACTCCAGCTTCCCACACACAGCTGGGATAAAATATTGATGCTACTCAGTCCAGAACAAAACTGTGTGTCACTGACTTCAGTGGCGCCTGGATTTCACACTAGTTTTGCAAGGGTTCTCATTTTTGGCTGGCAAGATTTCAACCCTTTTTAATTCCCAGAAGCTCAACCACAAATCCCTCTTCTCCTCCCACACAGCTGGACTGACACTCCCCAAGCTCCTCTAAGGCAACAGCAGAGCAAACCTCCTTGGGAAGACACAGGGCTTTGCTTGCAGGAGATCCCCACCTCCTCCGACCATCTTTTAGTTCCAGAAAGGCCAATCTGTAAAAATCTTCAAATTGATTGAGAACAGACCCCCCTGAGCTTAGCCCTTCCCCTCAAGCTCTGTGTATCACACCCACAGCACTCACTCCTAGCTTTTCCTGCAACTCAGTCAAGGGAGCGCAGCCCTGGCACAAGCAGGACTAACAAGATCTGGGTGCGTGGCCCAGAGTCTGGGGGAAAGCAAAGGACACAGCACTGGACTCAAGAATCTGCAGTAGTCCCATGAAGTCACAGCACTGAGGTCTAACTTAGAGCCTGATCCTCCCCCAGTGTTTGTTTTTAAAGAAAGCAGATGTTAAAAATAGATAAAACAAAACTGCAGTGACAGAAACAAGATATATCAAGCATTCTTCAGCCAAAAATTAAGAACCCTGCTTTTTGGTGTCCCCAGGTTTCTTCCACATGCAGAGCTTATCCCAGCCATCTGGCCATCAAACATGGAGACAAGACAGGAACAGCCTAACAGAAGGATGGATGTCAGAGAGCCACAAAGCAGCCTTTAACAGGGCAAATAAAAGGATGAATGCAGCCTCCTGAGAAGAAAGTGTGACTGCGATTGGAAGGAGAAAGCAATTTAAAAGCTGAGGGAGGTTTTCAAACTAGGAGCTTACAAATACCAATATCCACGAGCCATGCACAGGCTTTGGCACATTCATTTGAGGGTCCTTTGACAAAATCTGGTAGTCCCAACAGTGTGAATGATTGGCATATCAGGGGTCATGGGCACAGCAGCAGCAGCAGCCGACCTGAGAAAGCAGAGCTACATCTGGTGTGACATGACAGACATTGCACTGGTTGTACCAGGGATCAGCTTCCTCCAGCACCAAACACCGTGGGAGCAGGCAGGTCATGGAGGAGCCAAACCCTCATTTTGCAAAGCCCTGCCATGTTTTTCATGCACAGACACCCCACTGGCTATGGAAATACTCCCTCTCAGCCAGCCTTCGAGGGATGGGGGACTCTGCAGCTCAGTCTGGTAGAAAAATCAGAATTTCTGGGGCTTTTTTATTTCTGGCCAATCTCATTACTTTTTACTCTCGGTGCAGTCAAGCCTAGAGAGGTTTCAGTCAGGAGCTGGAGCCATTACACACTGCATAGTCTTACACTGCAACAGGAAAAAGACAGCCCTTGACCCAAGCACTCGTGTCCCTAATATAAGACAGTCACAGAGAGAGTCACAAAATCCTTCTTGAAGCCCAGAGATTCCTTAGGGACAACACGAAGATGAAATGATTCAATAGTTAAAATGCACAGGCAGCACAAGTTGTGATACACAGAACCAACTCTCAACTATTTTGTCCTGATCAGGACGGGGCTCCCAGACCAATCCAGTGTTCAGCAGCACAGGTCTGCTGGGCCCTGGCAGGAATTCTTCACCCTGTAACAACACTGTGCCACCCTGGGCTCTGCCCCCTCATTGCTCCTATGTTACATCAAGGGACATTTGTTGGCATGTCCTTGCTTCATCCTGAGCCATACACAGGAGAAAAAGGAAGCAAATTTTGTACCCTTGGTGAATTTTCTGTCCCTTGAGGGATTTCACAAGAAATCTCACCTGGCAGTATCAATGCCTGGTAAGGGTCAATCAGCTTGGACCTCACCATGTACTGTTACTAACCATGTGAAAGATCCCCCCCAAAACTTCTTTCAACAGTTTCTGTTTTGCATGTGTTACACGTCTTAAGGCCCCCATCACAGTACAACATTCAGTAGGGAGTTGCCATCACACACAACAGGACAGCAAAAGTCATTCTCTTTGAGGCAAAGAAAGGTCTGAATTACAAAGCACTTCCGAAGACAGAACATGCAGCAGCTCCCAGCGTTGAGATGGGACAGCAGAGCCCCTCTGGAGTCCCAGCTCAGCCTGCAGGAGCAGGGGTGACAGTCCCCAGAGCCTTTCCTCAGCAGCACCCTAAGCAGCTGCCCACGGTCTCTGCAGCAGCAGAGAACAGATGCCTGAGGAACAGCCTGGTGCAAAGCACGATCCCACACAGCCCCACGAGCCCGGGGCTCTGCCTGCCTAACCTGGCCCCATCACCTCTCCTTCCGCCCAGGACAACCCTCCAGCCCTGGGGACCCCTCCACGGAGCAGCCCTCCCTCGTGTCCCCGAGGTGCCTCCTACCTTCCCCCTCTGGCAGGGTCTCGGAGCAGCTGTGCCACCTCTGAGGAGGTGATCAGGCCCTCCCTGAACCCTTTTCAGGCTGCTGCCATTGATGTGCCCCACAAATGTATTCCACTTCACTTGCCAAAAACATACAGGAGCTACAAAAGAGGAAGATATCTTTCAATAGCTCCTAAAATGACTTTTGCTCCTTTCCCTAAAAAGCTGCAACATAAATTAGGGCAGAGATGGGCTGCTAAGGGAAGCTCCTTTGTCCCTGTTATGTTAGAAGAGAAAAATAATTGTTGGCTTTCCATCAGCCAGCAGGAACAACTGCTGTGGTGCCATGCCAAAAGGATTTGCACCTCTCTGTACTTCTTTGTGGACAGCTATGATCTGCTGTTCTCTGAGTCAGTGTTTCTTTATTATGGCATGTATCAAAAGAGCACCATTGTTTAGAATATGCTCCTTATTTCACATCGGAAAGGGAAAATGATGGGAACACAGGGGCTCAAAGTTTGGAAGATGAAAAGGCAAACACAATAAAGACAGTTGTCTTTGAGCTTACAAGCCTCTGACATGTCACAACTGTAAGCACTGAACCATCTCCTTGGTGTACCTTGTGAACCACTTTCACTTCAAAAATAAAAATAAAGCACCAGGTTTCTTTATGGTCTTGACAAAATCTGCAGTGCCTGGCATTGAGCAGTATCACATTATTTCCCTTGCAGGTGACCTGGGAGGGGTTTTCAGAAAATTGATTTCTGTTTACTTTCATATGTTTCTTTACAATGGATAAATAAAGTCTGAAGGACCCTCACCTCCCTCAAAATCTCTTTCTGTTCTCACTCCCTGCCCTCAAACTACTTTATTTCTCAATAGCATCAGGAACTCTGAACACAGGCTCATCCCTCGATGTTGACTGGTATCACACTAATATTGTGAATTTTACAAGTTGAAATAAGCGTTAAGAACATCTAGCCCTAATGTATCTTTCCCCCAAGCATTTCCCCCAGTTTCCCACTCGACATACAAGGTAAAAGGCCATCAGCTCTGACATCTCCTGCCCAGCCACCTGCAGGAACAAGGTGCACAGCTCATGCAGGTGCTGCCCCACTGCCAGCTGCAAGTAGCTGCTGTCACACAGAGCTTTATATCAACCCACACACTCAACTTTCCAACAGCCTGAACTCCCCCAGGTACGGTACTAGACACAGCACAACGAACCTCTTGGTCTTCACTGGGAGTGGCAGAGCCAGTAGCTAGAAGATTCCTGCCTTTGCTTCCAAGCAAGAGACATTCCAGATGCGTTTAAGCTTCAGGAAGCACACTCAAATCCACTAACCTAGAAACATCCAGAAATCAGAAATTTTGCAAAGTCTAGATTTCACCTGGACCTTAATTATTTTTGCATCCATATGAGTATGAGGTAACACTGGCCTTCTCTGCACCAGAAGGCTCAGAAGGAAGAGCTCTGAATGCACAGACCACACCAGAGACCATCACAACAGACTGGGTTTTGCCCCAGTGCAGCACACAGAACCTGTCCAAACCCAGTATCAACACGATGAGCACAGTCTGAGCTTCTGCAGCAGGTTTCTAGAGGAAAACACTCTGCTTTGATATTAGAACTTCCAATGACAATTAAAACACCATATTCCTCAGCAAGCTGTTCCAATGTTATGCACACCTATGTGAAGATGGATCTTTTTGACCCTGTGTATTCCTGTCTTGAGGAACTGGGCTGTATTGTGCCTTTCTTTGGAAGATCAAAGAGCCCTTTATTATAAAACACCTGCTCCCACATAAAAAGGTGCAAACCCTGAGCATCTAACAGGGCCTTAATTCACTCAATTCAGAGGTGCCTCACCTGGTCTGAATCTGCTGCAGTGCCCTTCTTAGAGGGCAAACACCAGGGCCGGGCAGCATTGCAGCAGAAGTTAATCCAGTAATCCCATTCCTAATGCACACCCACTGGCTGCTAGACCTTTCCAAGCACTAAAAACACACAAAGACCTCAGTCATTAGTCAGACCTTTATTTTTATATATGAGCAGAGAGGCAGTGGGGTTTGGCAGCAATATACAAGCCCTGGTTCCTGACCTGTTTCCTCAGTTACTGGTATCTCTTCTCTTCTCAGTCCTCCTGGGGATGGAGTCACGGCCATTCGAACCTGCTGCCTGTCCATACTGTCAGCACACCTTTGGGCAGCATCCTCCCTCACAGACCAAGCTGCCCACATCCAGGTCTGGCCACTGCTTCCCATCCCACACCACCATGCCCAAACGTTCTCTTGCAGCTGCAGTTCCCATCCTGCTCCAGAGATAAGTTATCAGTCAGGCACCGCCAGCTCTCCCCACTTGGGTTTGCAGGGGCAGCTGCTGCCTCTCGTTATGGTTTTACCCTTGGCCTTACCAGCAATGAACGGGGACCTCAGAGGCACAGCCCCCGTTGCTCCCCGTGGCCCAGGAGCAGAAGGCAGGAGCTGCAGCGGAGCAGGGCCCGGCACTGCTGGGTCACTGGCCCAGGGCTGCCCACGGAGCGTGGCAGGACTCCCCTGGGTGACCGGCTGAAGGAGTTCTGAGAGCCAGAACAAAGCCCAGAGCACTAACTATCTAACTGGTAATTACTTTCTGGTGAAGACTGAAAAATGGGTCATTAAAACCATATTAAACTGTTTTCATTAATACAAAAACCTGATTTACATTTTTTTCCCACAGAGCCATTATGTTCCAAACGCACTGCACGGATGATTTGTTTAATCACAACCACATGGAATAGCAATTTTAAGGGCCTGTGACAATCACTTTTTTAACCAGGAAACCTGGCTTGCAATAATTGTCATGTTTTTTGTTAGCCACCCTTCCCACTGCTGTCATAAACCCGCTCCTTTCCAAACACTCTGCCTTCCTAGTTGCACATAAAAGCAGCACAATCCACTGATACAATTAATAACACTGAATATTTAGGTCAACGTCAGTTCTATTAATTTTATCTCTTAAAGACTCACACATTTTCTAAACAAGTCTAGCCCTTTGGGGGGTTAAACTGTAATTTGCAGTCTGGTTGTGAGTCCCTATCACATAATAGATCAATTAGGTTGAACACTCTAGTATATTAATCTTATTCACACATAGTAAAGGCAAATATGGCTAATTACTGTATTACAATATTGCCTACTTTTTGCAAATATGTATTAAGGAAAAGGGGAGTTTACTACATTGAATTATCAATAAAATTATCTTGATATTAAACTGACAGTGAAGATGAATGCCTGTGTTAATCCATCTCATTTTTCGTAAATCAATATCCATTGGAAAATTTGTTTGTCATTACTAATGTGCTGGATCTGTAGAAGAGGCTCTTTCATATCAAGAGCTCAGTATCTCCCTTCAAAGCATGGTTTGCCTGTCATGGCATTCTATGAAACACAAGTGAGATCTCTTTTGCCATAACTATTAGCTTTATTTTTGTACTTTCCAGTTATGAACTAATGGTAGGATTTCAGTGACTCCAGAGAAATGCAGGTAGTGATCCAAGCCTAATTTCTGTGCCTCTCCCCGCATGGCCAGAGGGCTTGTCTCTATGATGAAATTAATTGAATTCAGTTTTTAAACTACCAAGTTAATCAAGATTGGCACAACAGCTAACTGGCCAGTGGAAACAAGGAAAAGTCATGGTCAGCATTAAGTTTACCCGAGGCAAGCTGAGGTGAGCCCGAGCAGGATTTGTCCTTGTCTGCTTTCACTAATTAGCAGGTACCAGTTAATTCATCCATAGGCTCATAATAAAATGGGACAAAAAAAGTACTGTAAGAAGTCACCTAGTCTGCCTCGAGGCACCGTGAAAAATGAGTTTAGATGTGACTAAATATCCTAGCAGAAACTAAATTCTGTTCCTTGTTCTGCCACTGATGTGCTGTGTGACCAAGGCACTTCCTCTCTTCCCCCACTGAGGTGATTTCCCTGGCCCCCATCTCATTTAGTTCCCACTCAAGACCCCAAAGGCAGGAATTCCCCCTCCCGCCCACGTGGCACCCGGCGCAGCGGGGCTATGGAGCTGTGCTCCAGGCACTGCTGCAGTCAGATGTTACACACTATTAGGAGTGAAGACGGCACAAATCAGGAGGATGGCTGTGCTTAGTGCTTCCTTAATGTTTTGCACATTTGAATTTTCCAGCAATACCTCACAAGCTGTGAATTTGCTAAAGTGGAAACCAGGCCAATAAAAATAAAGACAGAAATCTACTGCTGCAACAGAAGTCTTGTACGAGACACCTGACAAAAACGTAGAGATTAATTTGCCCACATAACAGACAGTAAATTCAACAAAAACATGTTACTTAAAAAAAAAAAAAAAAAAAGAGGAAAAAAAGGTGTAATTTCTTCTACACTGCTGCAGCATATGGAACATCTTGGATCTCAGGATCATTCCACAGGACACAGGTGAAAAACAGGTTCCTCAGCTTTTTTAAGAGCACACAAAATGTGTTTATGCTAAGCACCTACTCATGCCAGAAGCCAGTCCCTCACCACACGAAACACGTTGGCGTGTGATTATTTATACAGTTCCACACACATGCACACTCCCACGTGCAGGAAAGAGGCTGAGCCACGGAGGATGCAGGAGCCAAAATGCTGATTTCCTGTCTTGGGCTGACATCATTGGTGTACTATTTGCTATTGGAAACCTCCTTGCTTAGAAGCATTTCCCAGACTTCTTGTATCTCTCCTCTGCAAAATTTGGGAAGATAGACTATTCTCAGGTGATCCACAAAATAAAATGTTCCATAATTGACTCTGCTAAGAGCTTATACAGCTGCATGAATTATAAACTATTATTTCTGCCTTGAAAAGTACTATTACATAGCCTGAGACTACTCTTAGTCTTCTCCATGCCTAGAACTGTTCCCAGCTAGAGCTGCTTCACACATGTTGCTGTTCCATAAGCAAATCTCATTTCTTAAGTGGGTCATCAATACTTTGGGTTCCCCTTCTTACCTCATGGGCCTCTAACTTCAAATCCTCCCTAGAATTTTTAAACTGCCAAGTTGAAGGAATGCATAGCCAGAAACATCCAGATGTTCATTTTAAAGGATCCAGAATGAGAGTAACAATGGAGAAAAATTTCCTATTTGTTTGCAACAGAATCAAATGATCTCTGTGCTCCATTTACCAAAATCAATTACTGAATTAAATCTGTTCCTGTTGTTTGATAGGGCAATCTCAAAGAAAAATCAGTCTCTCAGATCTAGGAAATCTGTGCAAAGGACCACATTTCTGTCCTTGGTTGGACCAAACTGTACTAATCAGTATTTCATTGCATCATACAGAGCCAACACTGGAATTAATTATTTTGACAAAAGCATGATCAGCAATAGGATTATTGCCTTCACAGTGCCAGAAGTTCCCAAGGAGCCAGACTCAAACCATTCAAAAGAACCACACTTAAGGATGCCTGAAGTGAGGAAGAATTCTCCAGGAGAATCTCAAACATCAGAGTGATGTATCTCCCATTTCTACCAGCAACTGCAATCTGGAATGCGGGGTCAGTGCTCAGCAAGGAAAGGACTTGGAGGGAATGGCTGGAGGAGCTGGAGCTGACTTATTTCCACCAGCGTCCAGCATGAAGGGAGCAATCAGCTCTGCCAGAATTATGATTTCAGACAACACCTGCTCTCTTCAAAGTACAACAGCGTTTGAGGAACACCAAGGCATTCCAGAGCCACAGCCACTGGCACAAGGCTTGCTCACAGCACAATTAAAGAACCTTTAGGCTTGCAAGCTTTTGCCTTGGCTATATTAATTTATGTATACTTCATCAATTTTCCTTCACTATTTTCAAATAAGGGGTTTTCAAGATCTGCCTTTGTTCTGTGCTGCATATTATTTTAAAATATGTACCAACCATCAACAAAGCATAATTTTTAAGACTCCAAAGGATCCATGCATATCAATAATCCAGGAAACAAAAGACAACTCATACAGAATAAAGAGGAGACAAATTTGGAGGTGTGAAGTATTCTACAGCAGAAAAATTAACACTTAAAAAGGAAAGTGTAACTAACATAAGGGTTCACAAGGAACTGTAAGAGTTAATACTCTCTCCCTCCATTAAGCACATCAAGATTGTTCTTTTCCTAATGAGTTAACCTCTTATTATTCAAGTATAATGGGGACATATATTTGTTTAACCCTACAGCCTCAGGAGTCAGAATTTCCTGGTGTTAATTATATGGCATATATTCAGACTCTTAGCTAGCAATGTGAAATGACAATTCCTGCCAAACCTGGAAACCGAAACCAGAAATCTCCAGCAAACCTCAGTCTGCTTGACAGGAGAAATATACCTGAAGGTTGTAATTCCCCATGGTTCCTGTAGTCCAGTTCCTGCGGGGCAGCAGACAACAAGCTTAGCACACAACTTGCTCCCTCTAAAGCCAGCTTGGACCTGTGTAAATTGAACAGGCACCAGAGAGCTTCCCACAGAGCAGGGCAGCATTACCTTCCCTTTGTCAGGAAAGGGAAGTGATCCAGACAGATCACACACCCGTGCAGAAATTCCACCTGGGAGTTTCCATTTTAACTCAAACGTGGATGGAAGTGACTGTGTGTCCACGGGCCACTCTGCTCTGCTGTAACAACCCTACTGGAGCTTGAATTTGTGTTGCTGTTTTGATCTTTTTCTTTCAAGAGAATTTAGTAGGAAGAAGAGCTGAACCCATCCTGTAACCAGATCTCCAGCAGCACCTTTAAAAAGTGCTGCTTTAGCACTCACCAGGGAATGGATGTACGACCCCAAGGGACACGAGAAAGGGTGTGCACACAGGACATGCACACACCCCACACCAGACAGGGCTAGCTGTGGAAGGGAACACGTTCAGCCCCTCAGAAATCTCCTCCCTGATGTTTTGCACATAAAAGCAGACATTGCTAACCACAAATATCTTCAGAGCCAAGGTTACCCTGGTGGTTCATTCGTCTGTTTAAGGATCATGCAGACCCACAAGAGCAGAAAGCCCATGACAGTAGCATGACATGTATGAATTTACAGGATAGATACACAACAAGCTGTAGTAGTTCCCCCAAAAGCCATCTCAAAAACAGCCTCTTTGACCATTTATTGTTATCCCAACAGAGAAACATTAAGTCACAATTTCAGGGTGGAAGCAGACACACAATATCCTATTTTTTGATTGTTTAATTCATGACGCAAATCAGTTTGTTTAAACAAAAACCACTTGTCTTTGGCATCACTGATTCAGCATCTCCCCTCCACCTTAATTCTCTGCTCAACCTGGGCACTCAAAAAGAAGGAGGCTATTTGCAGCAACACAGTGGTTAACAGGAGGCTGAATTTCCACTTTACAATATGATATCCTGAAATGACAGCAAAGAAGAATGAGTTGCTACTAAAACAGGAGATCAAGTGCCATCAGTACACAAAACAAACCCTGATCTCTTCTGATCAGGAAAGAAGCTGTACTTAACTCTCTGGAAGTTAAACTACACCCTGTGTCTTCCTTTGCTATTTTGGGCTGCAGACAGGATCACCCAGATGACATTTACCATCAAACTTTATTTCTCTTCCAGTAGATGGAAGGTACACACACAAGCTCTTATTAATCAAATCATGGAGATGTTCCTAGGCCTGGAAAGAGAAGACTCCTCCAGAGTCCCACCAGCACCAGCAAAGCAGAGCAGCAAGTCCAGTGGGCACTTCTTTGGGACAGTCACAAGAAGTCAGTGTACTTCCACCCACTTACAGATCAGCTGAGCTTACCATCACCCTACTACTTTCATCCTGCTTATTGCAATGAATAAATATATCAATAATTAACAGCAAGTTAGGAAGATGATTTGCACTTCTGTAGGGCCCTTCCTCTGAGGAGCTTGTTAACAACACAAGGCCTTGCAGAGCCATTGTTGTCCCATTTCACAGACAGGGCACTCCATCACATCCAGCAGTGGAGTGCCTCCTCCAAGGGCCCTGGAACAACCCACCAGCACGGGAGGCCAATGCTGAACACCCATGCTGTACCCAGCAGGCTGCACTTCCTTTGGGGAAAAAAAGTACCAAGAGCATGGGCTGCCTTCCCAGCCACTTTAAGAGCAGCGATTGCCTTCAAAGCTCTCCTCCTGTGAAAGATCCAGGTTCCTTTTTGCTGTGTAACGCTGAAAAGACAAGATTTTTGGGGTGGCAGGCAAAGTCACGCAAAAGGGGAAAGTGGTTATTTGTAAATAACGACATAGCCATGCACGGCTCATGAACCATGGGTAATGCCATACACACACGTGCTCATTAGAGCTATTCATGTGCCTACTGCAGTCAGCTTGTTTACACACTTACCAATGACAACTTTCAGATTATTACTTTAATTAAGAAAACCCCTTCATTCATTGGGATTATATCACCAAAACTCCTTTTCCACAGGGGGAAAACTAGTATTTACAGGAAGACAAGGAGCTGAGCTAGTTACTACAGCTGCCAGTTGCTACATGGAGCTCATTCTTCAAGGATAAGGAGGCAGAGGGAACCAACACCAGCTGCCTCCACCATAAGCAGCAGGACACAGGAGTGTAATGAACCAACTCTCAGTTGTATGACCGGCAGTGAAGAGGCTTCACAGCAAATCCTGTGGGACTCCCTTCTGAAGGAATATCCTGTCAGGAGCAGGCCTACAGCATCTTTACACCCAGCCCTGGTGCTCCCGATATTTCCCAGGTGCCTGTCACAGACATGCTAAATCTCAGAGCCTTTGGGACCTCGGTGGCTGAGTCCCACAATTGTCCCATATTCCCCACACCTCACAGAGGGGACTTGTCCCAGACCCCATCATCAGGTGTGTCACTCTCCCAGCCCGGCAGGGCAAGGCCAAGTCCAGACCCCACAAGCTACAGCAACATCTTGCTCCCACCAGCCGCACAGAGGTTTGTCCTGGGGCACTAGGTCCTCCAGGTCGGTTACACATGCTCCCCAGAGGCCTTGGCTCATGGAAGTGCCCTGCAGTAAAGCAGCAGGGCTGTGAGGAAGCCAACAGGGAGCCATCGGTGCCCAGCACCGCCTGGTCCTGCTCGCGCCAGCCCCCGCCAACACCGCAGCACCCACACCCACACTGACCTGCCACCAGATGAAAGTTCAATGAGTTGACCTGATTTTATCACAGGCATAAAATCATTCCTTACAGATCTTGTTACAACACCAACTTTACAACAAACCCGCCACCAAGTCAAAATTATCATCTGATTATCTCCAGTCCAGCTACAGCACAAGTCGGCTGCAAATGAGCAACTGATTAACAACTGGTTAACTCCACCAGCATTTCCTAACATCCTCAAGTTCTATCAGTGGCAGGCCATGTGACATTATTTCCCAGGAGGGGATTTTAACATTGTTACCATTTTACAGAGCTAAAAAGGAGATGTTAATAAAATGCATAATTGAAATTTACCCCTCTTCTCTTACTAAGAAGCTATAAAATTTTTGCACTGGCTGTCCTAAATATTTTTTGTATTCTACAGTTATAACTTTTTCCCCACACAAATTTTAAACTGACACATAAATCAGTGTATTTGTTTGCAGCTATTTCTGAAGGCAGTAAATTAATCTAGGTTATGGCATCTGACTACAAAGTATCCTACAGATTACTTTTATGCATTTGCCAAATACTTTCCAAAATGCTGCATGGAATAAGTACCAGATAAAGAACATACTCCGAAAAACACTAAAAAATAATAATATTTGTCTATTTTTTCCAGCTCGCCAATTCTTTGTGCTTTTTTTCCATGCATATTTCCAATTTTCGAGTATTCATCTGAAAATCCACTTTTCCCCCTTGTTTCAAATTAAACCCTCAGCTATTGACACAGAAGAGATTCTCTGACACTCTCAGCAGACTGTAATAATAAGTTGTTGAAAGAAGAAGCCTTGTAGGAGCTGGTGTGAACTCAGGCTCCCAGCACTCGGAGCAGGAATACGAGCAGGAATACTCCAGCCAGCCACCAGCAGCTCTCTGGTCTGGTTTTTCTCCGCATTACCCATGGTATGTTCTACAAGCTAAAAACCAGAACAAACTAAATCACTTACTCCCTTCCCCCCACCCCTTTCATTTCAAATTTGTACTCATCTTTGACGCTGACACAAATGTCAACAAACAGAGAAAATTTCGTTTGCAGCTTGGGTTCAATAGTAGAACATCCCCTGATTCAGCAAGCCTCTGTTTGTCTCCACACAGAATCACTGCTCCAAAGACTTTACATCCCCAAGGAGTGAGCCAAAGCCCTCAGAACATCTTCCGGGGGAAACGACTTTATATTAGTAAGAATCACATCTATCCTCTGTATAACCAAGCCCTGTCAAAACCTCTTTCCAGGTACTGGTAGGTGGCCACAGAGTCATTTTAGACATGTATCTGCATCAGTAGGTCAGTAGAAGATACTGAAGAAGCCCAGCAGAGATACCAGGTCTGCAGCAAGGCCCAGAGCAGATGTAGCACTGCCTTTCAAAGTCAGATCTGACTTCAGGAAGCATCCTAGACCTTTAACTCCAGCCCATGACCCACACACAGATATTCTAATAAAGTTATTTACATTTTAAGTCTCTGTCCCTAAGTACCTGGGATAAAGGCTTTGCCCTGTACATGCAGTTACACCCCCAGTTAAAGATCATCAGGTAGGGGCAGGAAATCTATGAAACCTTCAGTGCAGGAACTTTGCACTGAAGGTCACCTGCCTGCTCAGGCATGCGCTGCTGGCACCCAGCTCTCTAGCTGCCAAGGTGCTGTTCCTGCAGGAAAAGGCAGGAGCTTTGTGAAAGACAACACACACTGGTATTTTATGCCTACAGAGTCCTTGGTAGATGCAGAATTTCAGCAACTTCTGGAAATTTCTCAATTTTTGTCCGCTGGGTGGGAGGGGAGGAGGGATGGTTGTCATTACCAAGGTAGAGGAGTCTTTTGATCCACCAGTCCTTCCCTGTGAAGTTCACTAATGCATAAAAACCATCCCAGGATCTGTTCCTGTGCTGTAACTTGGAAAAGGTGAAGACTCTGATGGACAGAGCAAAACAAATATAACCCACACTCCACAACAGAGCAGCACAAAACAGCCCCTGCTGACCCAGTGTGCTCCTCCCAATGCGAACGGGAGCTCTGCCATCCTCTTGGATGGGATTAGGTCTCAGCTCTAGATAACTAGCTCAAGGGGAAACCACTGAACATGCACTGCAACTGGAACTACAAGGCAGAAATAGAAAGCTATGGGCCAAATTTTGTCACCTTTATTCAGCCCTCTTTCCTCCACCTCAGGCAAGCACAATCCTGTCCACTGAACCAGGCTGTTTGCTGCCCAGCAGATTCCTGGTCCTTGCCGCGGGATACCCGGGATTTACAAGCCATGTTTAGACATAAACAGAGATCAGTCTCCAGGCAGGATCACACAAGGGCACATCCAGCGAGGCAGCCCAGCACTGATGACACCGATTAAGAAGGTACACTCGGAGGGGTGAACCAGCAGGAAACGAAACCAGTGCTGGCACAGCACTGGCACCAATGCCAAGGGCAGCAGGAAGAGTAAACCCCATGGAGCACCCCCAGCACGAGAAAGGTGCGGCTCTGGGCACCCGCAGTGCCCCAGATGTCAGAGCGGATCAGTGCCGGGGGCAGCGGGGTGCTGCGATCCCGGGCTGCGCTGGGTAACAATGCGGGGCACAGACAGAGCAAGGGCTGGTCATTAAAGCTTGAATAGGCAGAAAGGAAAAGGAATCTCCTAATCATTTCCTTTAGCCATCTCAGCTCCTCTCCCATCCTTTCCCCCCTCCTGGCCTTTTGAAGATGCTTGCTAATAAGTGTTAACGAGTTGCCTGACAAAGGAGGAGGGGGAGGGGGAAGACGCTACCAAGGAAGAAAAGGGACCAGACAGAGGTCTGTGCGTGCCATGGCACATTCTGGATGCAAAGGATCCCCGGGACAGGACCCCCACGCCTGGCAGGTTCATTTCAAGCTCTGACCTCTCTGACTGAGCTTTTAATTTTTTTTTTTATTTATTCATTATTTTTTTTCTGCACGCCGCATGTCTCCTTCCCTTTCTTCCAGTCCATCTGAGACAAGCCTGCAGCTTGCACTCGCCAGCTCACCACTGTGTCAGTGCTGCCACCTTCTTCAATTCCACCACTTGCTTTCTTTCTCTCTCCATTTCAGCCCTCTCCACTGTGAGCCACAACACAGCTGGAACTGAAACACCCTGGGCTGCCCTGGTTACCCTGTCCTTCCTGACACAGGAACGTGATTGTCCCAGAGCCCCAGCAAAAGTCTCACAGCTCTCTGCATCTTCCAACCACCTCTACAGCAGCTCCTTCCACCTTGGAGGGTTCAGCATCTCTGTCAGGTTTAACCCTCACAGCCTTAAATGCAGGTATTCCCATTTTACACAGCACTCAGCCTTTGTATGGAGGGGCTCTACCCCCCACCAGGAGCTTCCCTGTGGACACAGGATGCCGCTGGCCCTCCAGGAACCATTCATTCCTGCAGTAATCCACATCACTTTTGCACTGGACCAGCAACTACAGAAGATTGCAAGAGAATGGAGAATCAGGACAAGCATCTTTTCCCATGGGAGAGTTTATCTCAGCCAGCTTCTGGCATGGCTCTACTCCCATGGTCCATCACCCAAGGTGGCCAATCTGCCCTCTCGGCTGGGAACTGCAGCCTTAAAAGGCGACGCCACAGAGCTTGAGGACCAGCACCACCTTGCTCTCACCTTAGAGAAGGGAGATCTTCATTGCAAAAGCAGCACCTCTTCTGGAAGCACTAGCAGGGCCCTGAAGAAAAGTGCAAAACAGAGTTTCTCTCACCTAAATCTGTAACAGACTGAGACACAACTCCTTGCAAGCAAAGCTGCCTCTCCAACAGACCCTTCTGCTGAGACCCCACCCCAAAGCAATCAGCTCATTTCTCCCATCTGGCCCATCCCAAATCTCCTACAAATCATTACCTGCTGCACAGGCTTTGCTCGAGTTGCTGCCAAGGGGCTGATTAACTCCTTCCCTGCCACTGGAGGTTTGTCTGGCTTGGGGCAGCTTCCTGTCTGTACTTTTTCTTCCCAGTGAGTGCCTCTGAGATTGAAAAGGTCTCTCCCTGCCACAAACACATACAGGGCCCGGTCTACAGGAGGAGGTCGTCTGGCTGTTCACCTCATTTCGAAAATCATTGACCTCATTTATATTCCTAAATGCAAATCCGAGCTTCCAAACGTATGAAGTGGATCAACTTGAAATCTCAGCCCTGAGGAATCTCCCCCACGGGCAGCTGTCCTTATTGACTATTGACCTCTCCCCATTCCTTGTGCCAGAAAAGAGAAGGCAAAGCCAGACTCCCCCCTGCTATAACAGCATCAAGAGGTATTTGTGCCAGCTGAATCCAGCTTCAGTGGTGCTACAGACTAAATGAATTTAATCCATAACTTTGTTTCCCACAAAGTACTACTGAGACCCTCAACATATGGATATATCTTAAGGAAGTGATTTTCTGAGAACAATAGGGAACTTGAAGAGACTGACAGTGCCTCTTTAGTGGTTTGGCTAGTACAAGAAGGTTATCAACTTGTCCCAGGAACAAAACAAAACAAAACAAAAAAAAAAGAAACACTGAACTAGATACACAATTTTTGAATTGCCAGAAAACAATTGATTTAGTATCTAATCAGATCATTGTGGTTTTACTCATTCATCCTCAATTCATCAAGAAAAGCAGTTCATTAATCTAAAGAACCATGCATAAAATTTATATATTGACTACTCTGTTTTATTGCCAAGCCTACTGTATTATACTTCAGTTTTATGTGCATAACAATAAAAACCATGTGTGAATTCTCATCTTCTAAAATAGTTGTGCATCCGTGTGGTTTGAGTTAATGCTTTTGAAAACAGTCTCCACACGATGCTATCTGCAAATAGAATCTGACTATGATAAAACTTTAACTCTTAAGATGTGGTATAATAACATATTGTGATAAAAAGAAATCCATTTTCAGAAAATGGACTTTTGCCACGTGCACAAAAAATATTTTAAAAATATAAAACTTCTAAGGAGGCGAAGATCAATTCACTGCAGTACAAACTTCACCTCCACCAAGGAGAAAACATACTTCAGATACTACAGCATGGGGGGAAAAAATGGCAATCCCAGCCAGGCTGAAAGGCTAGAGTGAGTACATCAATCAATCAATGCTCATATCTTACCCAAGAAGGAAAAAAAGTATATTTCAGCCCAGGTTAATATTAATATACAGTTGCTTGTGAGTACTGTATAAACGGAAACTGGAAACATATTGTTGGCAAATGGTAGACTTAATCTCTGTGTTCTTCATATATAATGAAGGCAGCAGTTGCAGGAGGATTATGAAACAAACATTTGTTCCCGTTTTATTGAGTCTATTTATCAGCAGTAAATATCAGCAGCAGAGATAAGAATAATATCCACTTTGTATTTCTCAGGACACCATCAGAGAACAAGACCTCCTGCAAATAATGAAAAGAAGATGAGGGTAAATGAAGCTCTAAGTATTTGTGCAACATAACATTCACATTACTTACGTGCTGAGAAAGAGTACTTATGGCAAATGCTGGGTGGGATTTAACCATTTGTAGTTCTGTATTTTTTACACCAGCTCTGTGCACTTCGAGGATGTGTTAATGCAAGAAGTGACACGTTTATGATGCTCAGCCTCTGTCATATAAATAGCACTGATACACCATCTTCATTTGCTTCACGCTAACAGGTGCTACTGTCTCCAGTCTTCACCAAAGGTCAAGCACAGCTTTCTTAGAAACCCTGAGCTCTCTTCTGCTAACAGACTGAAATGCAAATGTTTCTTTTTCTGCTAAGGTAGAATTCTGTTCAACAATCATGTCACAATATGGCCTATTGTTAGAACAAATTACCCAGTCCATTAATTACACAGCTATCTTTCCATCAACTAATAAAAATACCCCCACTTACATACACATTATAAGTAACCTGTTGTTGCAGCACAGTCAAAATGAATGGTGATGTAAAAAACAGCAGTGTAACACCCCTGGACCTCCTGAAATTAAAGCAGGATGCTTTTGGCCCCTTAAGTCTAAAGAAGACAGTGCTCTGCTCGGGTGACTGATTTTTAGTGACAATTACTAAGTACTTGTCATATTCTGAAGTTGCTCACCCTGCCCTCCAGGGACAAGAGGCCTGCTTGAATTAGTATTTGTGTCCAAGCAGTGGAGCCTGGCTGTTGCCCTCCTGCCCCAGGGTACAGAACCAGTACCGAATCATCACCCTGATGAGCTTGTTTGGCTGCAGCACCTGAACACTGCAGTCATGGACGTCCTTGAGCCAGACCTCTGCTCCTCAACGTTCTTCATATGTAAAACAGAAAATCCTGTAATTAAGAACCAGAACCTGGAGCTTCTCATTCCCAGGAGAGACACCTGGGCTTTTGGGTCCACACTGGATCACACCCTGAGGATCCAGCAGTATTTAGAGGTATTACATTAATGAACTTCTTAGCAAACCATCCATTGCACAGTGACAGAAACTGCAGTTCCCAGTGACATCGTGTCAACGCTTCAGTATGCTTCAAGTGACTCAAAATGACACTCAGCTACACAAAACATCTTCAGAACATCTCATTTTCACAAAAGAAATAGCTAGGACCGTGCAATATTTTGGGGGGGACTTTTTTGTTTGTTTGTTTCCAACTCTAAGACTTCACTATTCCACCCAAACAACTGCTAAAAGGAACCAAATGTTTCATATGGAAAGAGGCACAGAAAGTGGATTACAACCACTGGAAGAATGGGTACCTCATGAAAAATGAGTGTATGGTTCCCCCTGTGACAAGATATGAGAACTCCAGCAAAGCCTGGAAACCCTTCTGTCATGTCTGCTTACTTCCGCTGCGTATTGTGCCCGCCAAAACACGTTCCTCTTCCGCACAAATGGGAAATCTTTACCCTTAAGTGAATCTAGGGCAGTATCTAATGACACAGCCAAGCAAGCCCAGCACTCCACCTTGCACAGGGCGTTCAGAGCAGCAGACGAGCATATCCATGGCATGTCTGCAGGAAGAGGCTTAGACAGACACGCTTTCTGCTGCCTTCAGACAAGATAAGTAGCTGAGACTCACCACCATGCTACTACATTAACTCTTCCCAACAAAGGCTGTTCTGGGTTTAACCAGCTCAGAACAGGCAGCAGGAAATGGGGCTGCCTGCATATGCCCTGAGGGATACAGCCAGTGTCTGACAAAGACTGCAGCCCATATCAGATCTTTATTCATGGAACTGGAGCTTCCAAAGTGGCAATGGAGAAGCAATACCTTGGCGGGATGTTTTCCATCTAGGCTCCCACTACAAAGGCACATGATGCAAACAAGCCACAGCACATGAGGGCTCTGAGGTTTTTTCCCCTTCCAACCTCTCTGGTTGAATCCTGCTCTTCTGGTTTGTTGTTCACAATTACGATACAAATGATTTGTGGGTGTGTAATTCAACCAATCCACTGCACTACACTTGTATGAGAGGATTCACTGCTCACAGAGCATTATGATGCAGTGAGTTTGGAGACCTGCATCATACCTGAGCAGTACAAATCAGCTCCATCAAATACCTGGTTTTGTCTTGGTTAGTAAGTCTATTCAGCAAAGCAGGGGCCATCAGGAAGATTTAAGCATATACATAAAACTAAGCATACATCTAAGAGCTTTACTGAATACATGTCCCTTGCAGCCTTGTGATAATCATGTATCTTTGCAGAAACAAAATGTTAATGAGTATTCGTCAGAATCCTTTTTGCTTCACATTAAAAATACTCTTTGTGCAAGTGTTCCCAGGAGAACAAGGAAGAGAGGATGGAGATTTCACAGCTCTCTGAAGGCTTTTATACAGCATTCATCCTATTTTGTCCAACTCAATAGCAGCTTCTGCTGCAACCACAAGTATACGTCACCATCGCTACTACCCCCTAAAAAGGCAGATATGGATTCACACTAAAAATGACTGTGATGAAGACAAATTTGGCTGAGTATCATCATGTAAAAGAGAGACAAAATAGACTGAGTGGGGGTTGTAAAAGAAAAGCAGTGGGTGACCAAGAGTACAGGCAGAGAATAAGAGCAGAAAGCCAAATGCATTTAAATAAGCCCAATGCCAGTCTCAGAGATCACTTTAGAGCTGGCTGAAAGAGGCTTGGAGGGGGAACACAAAATGACTCTTGATGTTTTGGTGACTGCAGTGTCCAGGAGCTGCTGCATCTTTTGGGTGAAGACATACAATTGCATCAAAGTAATTTCTGTTTTCCATCCTAAAAAGAAACAATCTACATGCCCCAAGTTTTGACTAACCACCTGATTTGAAAGCCATGAGGCTCCACAGCAGGCAGCCAGAGCAGCTGTTTTCGCTCAGGGAGCAGAAATGACATTATGACTGCAGTCAAAGACACTGAGGCCAAAGAAAGTCTGTGTCTGGACTTCAGGTTCATGCTCACACTTCAACAGGCTTCAACACAAACCTAAGGACATATGGTGTCCTTGACTCCAGAGAGTCAAGTTTTACTTGACAGTCAATAGTGTGACACCATCCTCCCGGCACTCAGCCACATCCTGGGGCTTTTCAGCTCTTCTCAGACATTTGGGTCCCATAAACAAACAGCAGCTTTTGTTAGCACTGGCTGCGGAGGGTCCCTGGGGAATCCTTCCACCACCCTTCCCACGGTGAGCACCCTGCATTTTCCAGCCCCCACAGCCAACAAGGCCTTGAGTTTTAAGCTTTGGGCTCGAAATAATGTCCACAGCTTCCCACTAATTCCTCTATCTCAGTCACTTGGAGAAACGCACCACCACAGCAAACACTTCCCCAAATATTCCAAGGACTTTTCATCATCTCCTGACAAGCATTAAGAATAGGGGAGTTTGAAAGTCAAATTGTGCCCTCAGAAAGAGTGGCCACTTTGCTGTGATCATGCTGTGCAGACAGCATCCTTCCACATCACCTTTCATGCAGTCCCAGTGGTGAAGCAGCACACGGATTCCCATTATTAGCAGCTCTCCAAAGTATAAGAGACAAATTGGAGCCTGGTAGTAATTATTAATGAGAAGAATATTTTGTACTTTCAGATTTTTATATGACTAACAGGTTTTCAATAATCTCTCAGCCAAAGGCGTAGACACAGGTACTAACGCAGCACCAAAAAGCGCTTGTTCGAACCAGGAACAGCTCAGACCCTAAAGGCTGCCACCAGGGCACTGAGCAAAGCCACCAACCCCTGCTGCACAGATCTGCTTTTCAAACCCGAGGAGCCCTGGCAGTTCGAGCACAGCCACCACTGGAGGGATTCAGCAGGGCTCTTATTTGCTGCGTTCCGTCACTCGCAGAAGCCAGGCCCCGGACTTCCCAAGCCTGTCTCCTAACTGCAGGAGCACGGTGCCCTCCCGAGCCCTCCCCACCCCTCTCTCAATGCCCTAAACTGACTGATGGAATCAGATTTGTGGAGTGAACTCAGTTGCTTTTGATCTCTATTCAAGGTGCCATCAAGGGATCTTAATAGGTAGTATCTTAGCAAACACTTTAAGGCCTGAAACTGTCATTAAAGAAACTCCTGATTCTCACACTTGTCTGAAAGAATAGAGGAGCAAGCTGGCTTCAAATGCCAGTTGACAGATGGGAAGACATATGGACTATAGGATTGCTGATCTAAAGAGTCAGAGCCATGGTCAGGCTGAGGAAACATACATCTTTATTTTGATGTTGACCTCAAAGGGAAAAGGTCTGAGCCAACAGAAAGGGGAAAGGGCAGAAAATATCACAAGTCTGAGGCCAGGATTGCTTTGAACTTGAAGACAAATAACACTAAACGGTACCAAGTTGACAAAAAGGCTTCTTGACACTCCGTGTCTACAAATTTAGCAGTCTGACCCAAATAGCTGCTTGATGCATTTTCAGTAACGAGCCGAGTAAGGATCAGTACTGCTGATGCAATCTCTTGTGGCACCCAAGAAGTTTGTCATTTCTTCCAGCTCCAGATATTCACAGAGCTCCAGCATGGAGCAGGACGGAGGTGCAAGGGGGCACTTTGGGTTAAAGCCCTCATTATCCTTCTGCCAGTCCTTGGAGCCACAGAGCAGCGGATCCCTGCAGAACACGTCTCGTCCAGTCCTGTATTTGTTTCCCTACCGGCTCTCTATGGAAAAACGTACAACCCCATCCCAAGTCATTAACATTGCACATAGCACTTTCTATAAAATTCCCCCTGGGACACTTAACTGTATTCCTTTCCAGCACTGAGAAAAATGCTCAGGATAAAGTTTAGGCACTTGGAGTCTTCTGCTGAATTTAAATGGCTGCGCAAGGAATCCATGAAACAAATGAAGGGACAGATATCCTATTTTCTTCCCAGAAAAAAAAAAAGCGGGGCCTTTTAGTTCACTGGCTTTCTTCATGTTGTCTTTTTATCACGAGTGTGCACTGATGACACTACTTTAATGCAGTCTGTTCCAAGAGATTAAATTGAATGTCTGTGTGGAGTTTCAGGGCTCAGCAGCATAGCATGGCAGCTTCGTTTCACATCTCTGGGACACTGGGCCGGCATAAAAATAATTGCAGACTCAGAACCGATCAAGGAATGTATCCCGGCTGCAACAGATGCTGTATTAAAAGGAAAGACAAAAGCCAAAGTGCATAATGAATTTTAAAAGATTTCTTTATCAAACATGTCATTTGTTTGAAGGACTGAATTGCTGGCATCAGATGTGGCAGATGAGCTTGTTACCAAAGTGAAACACGAGGACTGCTATGCAATGGCAATTGATGAGTCAATTGAAATCACTGATGTTGCTCAAATGCTCATCTTCATTTAATATGTCAGTGGTCAGAAGTTAACCAAAGACCTTCTGGTTTTGTTGCCACAGAAGCAAACCAAAGGCTACAAAACACGGTGTGCTAGCACTGAACCTCAGAGGCCCTAATATACTTAATGGGAGCTGACACTCCAACTACACTTGTCTGTGAAAAATAATTTCTGACATAACCCTAACAACTGAACTCAGGCTCGTGAGCATCAGTGCCTTGTCCATCAAACCATTCTCTCAGCTGCATTAAAAGCAAGATATTAAAATGGCATTAGATTACCCAGAAACACAGTTGTTTGTCTGAGGCTGACACCAATTCTTTTGGTTGATTATTTCAGCACTCTTTTTATGGGGATGTTTTTGAAGGAAGTGGTTTGCTAAGTACTCGGGTGCTTTGCTGGTTGATAAAAATACAACTAATGCTTGTAAAGTAGAGAAAAATATTTAAAAATTCTTTCCTCCTCCAAAACAACAAAAAACCCCGCACAGAACAAAGCAAAAAAAACACCCCAAACAAACAAAAAAACCCCAAAACAAAACAACAAAAACACCCCACAACCCCTCCCCCAAAAAAACCATTTAAACAACACAAAACCCCAAACGTATTTCCTCCATCCTTCCTAGCCATTTCCTGGTTATCTGGACTAATTTCTTGGTCTTGATACAACAAGCCTAAATAATCTTGGAAAATCTTTACAAGTTGAATTCTTCTACTTTAGAGATCCAGAACAAGAAAGCAGAAAGTGTGACTTCATACAAACCAGTTTTCAACACAAGCACCCATCTGGATTTTTCACTAGAGAAAAGAGCAAACTGACTGAGAGAATGTAAAATCTCTCTCTGGGTCTTTGGGACATCTTTTGAAGATTTTAGTGCAGACAGGCAAGTCTCCTCTGAGCTTGGTAAACAACCCCTGAGCACACGCAGGCAGATTTAACTTGTTGGGAAGAGCTTTCGGCATGGTTTGCTCTACGGGCTGCACTGCGACTGCTTTTTTCTGCCCCAATATTCCCACCTCCCCTGCTGGCAGGGTCAAACGGGAATGAGGGGTTAGCAGCCCGGGGGGCTGGGGCTGGCACCAACAGGGCTGACCCAAGAGCAGAAGCTGCTCTGTGTCTAAAGGGACAGAGAGCAGTCCCTGTGCCTCTGCCCAGGACCAGCACGCAGTCTCAACCCAGCTGCAGCACCATGCCTGGGACGCGCTCTGGGATTTGTTAAAAATGAGGCTTTTCTAATATGCTAAAGATGACAGACCTCAAGTTGTCATATATTAAAATGGGGCGTAAATTCCTTCCTCTGAGTAACCAATAATGGGACAAAAATCCTCGCCAACTTCAGTCTGTCCCTCCTGCCAAGGATTGTTTGAGCTCAGCTCATCCCGAGTGCCCCCATTGGGATCCAGATATAGATTAACGCAGTTTTGAAATGCACGAGGGCCACAACCATGCAAGGCTCGATCCAAGCCAGGCTGGAGTCGGTGGAAAGGTCTGCATTGACGCAAGCGGAGGGAGCGCAGCCCAGCGCAGCCCCTCCGCCAGGGCAGCACCCACGCGTGGCCTCAGGAGCGGGGGCAGTGGGAGCCACGGGAGGGCAACAGCAGCTCCCCGAGGATCCCTCTGGTCCCGAGCCTGGCGGGCACGAAGCCGCCTGCCGGAGGGCAGCCCGTTCTCTCCCCCTCGCAGCTCAGGCCCGGCTCGCCAGCCACGGCCCCGGCCCGGAACGGCGCCGCCGGTGCCCGCAGAGCCGCCCCGGGCCCGAGCTGCGCCGCAGCCCCGGCACCGCGCGCTGCTTCCCGCAGGGCAAACCCTGTGCACGGCTCCAGAGACTCACACACTTGTGTGGGGGCTCTGCCTGAACAGCCTGCAAATGCAAAAGGCTCAGCTGGATGTATTCACACACAGGGACAAGGAGCAGCTCCTCACTGCTGCACCAGCCTGGCCGCCTTTCACTCCGCTGTTCCTCCTTCGCCAACCCACATCTCTTTTGTTCCTCCTTTCCTCATTCCCACGTTTTTGTGCTGCCCTCCCAGGCATCCCCTGCGCTACCCAGCAGCCTGCCCTTCTACACTCTTCTCCACGTTTACTTCTCAGCCATCATTTCTTTGGGATTTGCTGCAGTCAGAGGAGCAGGAATTGAAATGGGGAAATACCAGCCTTGGGGCCCTCTCCCCTTTACAGTCTCTGGTACTGGTATAGAGCTCACAGAAGACAGTACCAAGCCAAGGGGGGCAGCATTCATGCATGCAGTAGCCCCCAGCTTGGGGCCTTCTACTCTATAACAGCAATAAAAAACTGCCCATTCAAGTCCTTTGTCTTAAAGATTTCCATCCTGGCTCCAGCAAGTGCAGATTTATTGGTGGGAGCAACTGCAGGAGGAATAGTAAACAGCGTGCGTGTGCGTGTGGACGTGCCAGCGCACCGCGGCCGTGCCTCCACCAGAAACTCACCACAGCCAACATTAAGTATGGGACTAATATAAAATGGGGTTTCTGGCACATTAAAAATAATAAAAAATATCTCACTTGGCACCTGATTTCATGACATCCAGAGCACAGTCAGAGCTAGGTGGGGAGGCAGGGATGGAGGAGAACCGAAGCCAAGAGACGGCTGCCTACTGTGGCTCTGAGGAATCAGACACCTGCCTTATTACGAACAGGGATGCACAGCGTGGCCTCTACTTGCTCCCAGGCCTCCACTCACGCAAGCTAAACTGCACAGCCTGTGTCCACCACTGCCTGCCTCCATTCTGCTGGAAGGTGCAGCCTCACCTCCGCAGTCAGAGCTCTGCCAAGGGGCAGAACCCAGGCTTCCCACCCAAACTTCCTGCTGCAGCCTTCCACCCCTTCCACAGAGGCACACAGAACTCTTCCACGCTTGTTGACACTTCAAAATAATACGTTGCTAATGATAAAATCAGCAGCCGCCTCTTTTGTTGACTTCTGTAGGAATTTTGCCGGAGAAGGGATGGCAGGACACGACTCCAAGCTCGCTGAGTGACATCTTATATTTTCTAAACCATCCTCAGATTTTTCATAACATCCAGCAAGCAAGTTGCTGACAGATCAGGATGGCTGCCTGTTTGTTGGGCAAGAATACTTTGAGATTCAGTAGAATACCAAATTTGGTAGAATGTCTTCCACTTTGGTAGAAGATATTGCAAACAACTGTGCATTTTAACACGTTTTCACATTACACATCATTCATCCTGGGGAGGGGGTGGTGATCACTCTGTGCAGACAGCCAGCAACGCTTCCAAGAATGAAAATGTTCATCGAAAGATAATGAAAACCAGATATTTAGTAACATTTTCATTTTGCATGTTTAAATATTTATAACTATGTTCATAAAACCACATGTTTGCTCTCCTAATGCTCTAGTGATTTTGTTTATGAAATGCAGTATTTCTCCAATGCCCCTTCCTTGCGTCAGCCTCTCCACGGAGCGTGATTTAGTCCCGTTCTGTACTGACAACCAGCTTTTTTGTAAAAGACTGGCCGAGATTAAGAACAGAAAACTAACAAAAAGAAGAAAACATATTTTCAGGGCATTAATGTTTCAGTAATGCATATGTGATTTTATACTTTGTAGGGGGCATTTATGCCAGTTTAATTCTTTCAGTGCAATTTACTGTCAATCTGGAAGGGAACTATTTCTTAATCTACAGCAAAATTACAAAATCTAGAAATATAAGTGCGATAATATTAAGGTACTGATATAAACTATTGTTTTATAATTTTTTTTCCCTAGCTCGGATGAAAATTAAATAACAACAAAGAACTTTGCTTTAATACTACAGCTGCTCAAGTTCGTGTTACAGATTTCTGAAGTTTTGAGTTATGAATTTTTATAAAGCTGATCAAGCGGACGTAGTCTGAAATTGGGACTATTAGAAGAGCTCACTGTACTCTTCCTCTCTGTCCTCTGACTGCAGACATCATGGTGAAGCCTACAAGGTCCATTCTGGTTTCATGTCAAACACACAGAGAGACCACGGCTGTGAGACGAGGCTGGCAGAGCTCAGCCCCACAGCAGGACCCAGTGCAGAACCCGGTTCTTTATCAAATCATAATTCTTAAAATGCCCCATGTAACCTCCGCTTAAAAAAGGAGATAATGTTTAAAATTTTTTTCTAAATTTTCTTCTCCTTTTTTTAAAAAATATTTTCAACTGGAAATTTTTTAAAGGGTCGGGGAACTCCTCTGAAATCAAGGCCTCAGCAACATAAAGTGAGCACAATCGAAAGGGTTTATTTTAATCGCAGCCCAGCATCCTCCCGAAGGTACAGGGAGTGTCTTCAAGGCATATTTTCAACTCCTTTGGTCCTTTGCCTGCCTTCCTCTGCATCAGCAAAGAACAAAAAGGAAACAAAAAAAGTAGCAGATTGCAATGACACATTGGTATCTCATTTTAAAAGCAAAATGAGTGCTGCAAAGCCATTAAAGTAAAACACTCTGCTTACTGTATTATTTTAAAATACTCCTGTGGGTCAAGATTAAAAATTAAATATGTATTTTACTGCTGCAGTTTTGCCAATTTTTACAATGTTGGCAATAGCCTCATTTTAAAAAATGTAAGCCAAGCTCTAGATCATGAAATTACACAAAAACTCAATCTCACTTTAAAACACTTAAAACATACTTTTTAAAGCAAGCTAAGTGCCCCTTTGGCCTTGCAGTTGTCACCGGAAAGAATAAAAAATTTAAAAATTTTTTTTAAATTTAAAAAAAAATTTTTAAAAGGCAGCAAAATAAAATCTGGCCAGCGAGGCTCTGAAAAATAGGAGAAAAAGGGAAAAAAATTGTCCTTTTTTTTTTCTTTTATAAACTTGTAAGATTGAGCAAGTCCATTTCAAGTGTGCCTGGAATATGATTTTTAAATATTTATGATTCACAGTTTCAGAAAGTTCTTGCAGCATCTTCTTTCTAATAAGAATAAAAATACTGCGGGAAGATGAGTATTCTGGGGAACATCTGCCCTCCTCACCAGGAGTCCTTGCACCAGTGAGCAACTAGAGACCAGTCCTTGCCAACTCTGCACTCTGCATGAGTCAGAGAAACTTTAGTCACATCACCTGCTGCATGAAGCTTTTTCTCTTAATCAAACATAATATTTGAGTCCAAATTAAGATTTTTCCTATAGTTAAGACTGAGTTTCACCAATCAAAACACAAGCTTGACTTTTTTTTCTTGAGTTTACCAAAAATCCCTGAAAAGCTCAAGTCCATGGATTTAATAAATGCAAACAAAAAAAAAAGTTTATTTTCAGTAAGAACACACTGAAGTAGTGGAAACCCTAAATCCAACAGCATTCTACTAACACAGGTAAAAAAGTAAACAGAAATTAGAATAAGGACAAAAGCAAACAAAAACAATGTTTTCTTTCTCAGAACAAGAATTATGCTACGTAAACTACAGAAAGCGGCAAAAATACTTAAAAAAATAACAAACACCAGATTTTGCACTGAAGTAATGTCTTACTGAAGCTGGGACAAATTTAAAGAAGGTAGAGATTAGTAAGTAATTTTACGTCAGGCAAAGACTGTGTGCTAATGCCCTGCAGCTCGAGCCTGTCCGGCTGGACCTGTATTTTCCAAAGGGCTCGTTCTCTGTGGCACCCAAACGCAGCGAGCCCATGGCCAGCAGAAACCAAAATCCTGACGTCTGCTGCCCGGCTGTGACCGTGCCAGCTGGAGGCTGCACCTCAGGCTGGGAATAAAGCACCAGAGCCCTTTCTGCTCCAAAGCCCCGCTCTGCTCCTCTGGGCATCCCGCACCTGCCTGGGCACGGCCTGCAGCGAGAGCAGCCTCTCCTCCTGACCAGACCCTGCCGAGGTTCCACCTTTCCTGCCCAGACCAGCGTCCGGCAGAACGGACAGAGGTGCTGGAGGCCGGGGGGGCTCCGGGACCTCTGCCCAGCCCTCGCTCTGCCAGGCCCGGTGCCCAAAAAGCGGCTCGGAGCCATTTTGTAGCTGCAGAACCACCATCGTATAATCCTGGACTGGGATTACACGATGCTCTGAAAAACAATGGGAGCAAGGAAACAGCCCTATTCTGCACGTATCCTTTATGATCCTCGGCCATTAAGCTCTCCAGCTTCCCCAGCCTCTTCCCAGCCAGCAGGACCACCAGGGACTTTGCCCCTCTCTGAGTTTCCCAGCCGTCCCAGCTCAGGACACCTTGCCCAGCACGCACAGGAATGAATCCCCAACGTGCAGGCTGGGTCTCCCTCAAAAGAAACTCCATGTATCGCCCATTTCAAAGTCCAGCCTTGACAATTTCAAAGCTGCCACTATTGAACAAGTTGCCAAAACAAAATCATTCAGCTAAACTCTTTTTTTTCCCAGCTCTTTTTATTAAAGTTTCTTTTCACACAAACATTTGAAATGGAGAAACATTACCAAAGTATCAGCTAAAAGAAAACCTAACCAGTACACAACCTTCTTTATTGAGAATAAAATTAGCATCTTAATATTAAAATATATCTGTGCCTCTTTTGACAACTGCCTCCCCAGATTCTGCAGGGGTTTCTTCCACAACTAGAACAGAACAGATGTCTGTAAAGCCATCCTAAACTGTCTCCTATTAGGTCTGCAGGGCAGGTCCTTGCTTTGTCATTCTCACTCACCACTGTAAGCTCTTACAAAAGCATTTTTACTGCCTGCAGTTATGTTCAGGTGAGCAGGCACTAGCAAGACAGATTATATTTTTATCCCATACAAACAGCATAGAAAGGTTAACTAAATGTCTTAGTTCAGGGGATGTACAGATTAGTCACTACAATACAAACTATTTCCTTCTGCATGCTCCATTATAAAATTAGATTTCTCAGAGAAGACAGGCTTTCTCTGGAGTTTTACCTCTCCAAATCAGGAGTGCATCTCCGCAGAAATATTTTCCTTATAGCTGATCATAGTAACAGCATAAATAACAGGGATGGTTTAGCAAACAGTCGTGAAAGTTACACTCAGCTAAAAAAGCTGGTGTTAGTATGTGATGCTTTTAATCTGGGAACATTATATTAAAAAAATAAAATGCAAACACACAATACACTGCACTACTACACCCTATCCACTGCTTTGGAGCTTTACAGCAAACAGATTTATTATAGGAACTTAATTCCTGGTGCCGTAAGGCTGAGACACTTCAACACAACCTGATCAAAATGCCTTCAGGACTCTGCCTTCACACAGTGTGCAACCACTAGATGCTAATGGCACACACAAAGCTTGGAAAAAATTTTTTTTTTCAGAGGATTACACCAGACACAGAGACAGATATGCAAAAACAATAACACCAAAGGAATCAAAATATTCATGGCTCATAAAGTATGGTAGAGGTGGAATGGCTCCAGTTCATCGCCTGCCTCTGCTTAGATTCGTTATAGCACAATGAATCAACATTACTCCTTTAAGAAAACCATCCCGAGTTGTGTTTATGTGGGGACAAATCCACCTAATCCCGCTCATACAAGCAAGCACAGCAACTTCAAGAGAGCTGCCAGTCTGGGAGAGGACAGCAGAATATGTCCCCTGTTTGTGAACAGTCCCGGGACTCTTCTGGGGTGTGACACACAAGTCCCATTTATCGTGACACACGAGGAGCCCTGTCCTGCCAGTGCTGTCCTGCCCCAGTCAGCTCTGTAATGCTTCTGTCCGAGCCACGAGCACAGGTCCCCACTGCCAGGCCCTGGCTTTGAAAATCATGAGCTGTCTCTCCCCAACTTACAAAACCAGCCTAAGAAATCCAGGAGAGAAGATCTTTCCCGTTCCAGAACTCTCCCTGTCTCCCTGCAATCGGCAAGGGTGAGGAACACAGATTTTTTACAGAAAAACCCTTCTTATTTGTCCAATAAAGCCAAGGACCTGGCTGCAGGGTGAGACAGCTCTTCTCTGGCCGTCACTCCTAAGTCTCAGAGCCAGCAGCAGCCGGTGGGGCAGAGGTACTGACAGCAGCACCCTCCAGCTCCCCCGTACCATGCTCGGGGGGCATGGCCCTCCTGCCCCACCTCACGGTGCTCAACCCTGTGCTTTGCAAGCATTTCAAAGCCAAGCAGGTCCCCAGCCCTTTTTACACCCATCCCAAATCCACTGCTTCATCCCATACCATACACACACACAGAGCTGCACCTGCCCAATCCATGCCCCATTTTTGGAGGGCTGCAGAATGACCGAGGGGGACCAGGGACCTCAGCGGGGTACAGTCAACAGTTTGCTCCACTCTTCCCCAAACTGGCTGCAAGCCCTGTCTGGATGGGGAGGCCCCAGGGTGGGGGACCGGCTGTGACCCCAGGGAAGCCAAATGAGCCGGGATGCTGGTTTTAAGTCCTGGCTATAAAAACGGCAGAGGCAGTGCTGCCAGTTGAAGGAAGCACCTGCGGGGGCAGGTAGGAGGGCAACTTTGCCAGCATGGCCCAAAGACCCCGGGGACCAGCCAGAGCCACTGTGGGGCCAGAAAGGGCCCTTGCACTGATCCTCCAGTGGGGCCGCTACTCCAGGGTTGGAGAGGCTACATCCTCCCGGCCACGGCTCCCCAAGCCGGACAATCCCGGCCACAGCAGAGTCCCCCACTCTGGGACGGCGTTGCGGGGCCCGACAGCAGCAGGACCAGTCCCGAGGTGCTCCACCGCCAGCCCGGTGCTCCCGCGGAGCCCTGCGCGCCCCGCGCCTCCCCGGGTCCGAGCAAAGCAGTAACGAAACCGAGCCTACCGGCACGTTTTCCAAGCCTGGCGCGGTCCGGAGCAACGCAGACACGACCCAGGTGGGTGTCCGAGGAAAACCCGACGGCCCCGGCGGCTCCGCTGCTCCTCGCCCGCCGCGGTGCAGCGCGGTCGCGCTCGCCCCCGGGAAGGAGCCGGGCCGGCAGCGCTCCGCGTCCAGCGCCGGGCTCGGCTCTGCGCACAGCGAGAGAAAGACTTCACAGCAAAAGAGAAGCAGAGATCCATGTCTAGCCGGGACACCTCGAAGGGAACTATTTTAAGGGGCCAGTGGGGAGCTCGGGGAATTTTTGTTTGTTTGTTTTAGATGTGCAGCCGCAGAGGCTGCAATCCACCTTTCTCCTGTCCTATTCTGCCCGAGAAACCTTTTTTCCTTTTTTTTCCCTACCTTTGGAGGAAGGAGAGGGTAAAAATTTGTTCAAATGTAAATTTTAAAGCATGCAAGGTCCCGCGGGTTGCTGGCCGAGCGGCCCCTGCGGCAACAGGAGGGGATGGGCCACCCCCCGTCCTTCCACTGTGCCCCCAGTCAAGTTCAAGACGGGCCTGTCTGGGGTCTCCCCGGTCAGCGAAGGTGCGGGGCCCGTAGTGCGGGTCCCTGCCTGCCGCCGGGGCTGGAGTTAGCCCGCGGCGAGTCCCTACAGCCGGACGGAGGATGCGGAGCCGTGCGCCCGGACCGGCCGCGCTCCGCCGGGGCAGGCGGCCGGCGGNTCGAGGCGGCCCCGCTGCCCCCGGCGCTCCGCTGCCTCGCCGGCGCCGTGCCCCGAGCTCGGCCCGCTGGGGAAGGTGGCGGGGGAGCGGAGCCGCTGGGCGGTGGAGGGCGGGGACAAAGGGACGGGAGAAAGAGCGGCGAGGAGGAGGCTTCACCCGGCACCGCCGGCTCCACAACAACGGCCCGGCCCCGCTGGCAGCGCCAACCGGACCCGCGACAGGACCCGCGGCTGCCCCGTGCCCCGGAGGTCAAAAACGGCTCTTTCCAAAACAATAAACTTTTAATGCTAAAGCAGTTATAACCAAAAGCTGTACAGAGTTGGATTTTTTTGTTTGTTTGTATTTNGCTCGGGGAATTTTTGTTTGTTTGTTTTAGATGTGCAGCCGCAGAGGCTGCAATCCACCTTTCTCCTGTCCTATTCTGCCCGAGAAACCTTTTTTCCTTTTTTTTCCCCTACCTTTGGAGGAAGGAGAGGGTAAAAATTTGTTCAAATGTAAATTTTAAAGCATGCAAGGTCCCGCGGGTTGCTGGCCGAGCGGCCCCTGCGGCAACAGGAGGGGATGGGCCACCCCCCGTCCTTCCACTGTGCCCCCAGTCAAGTTCAAGACGGGCCTGTCTGGGGTCTCCCCGGTCAGCGAAGGTGCGGGGCCCGTAGTGCGGGTCCCTGCCTGCCGCCGGGGCTGGAGTTAGCCCGCGGCGAGTCCCTACAGCCGGACGGAGGATGCGGAGCCGTGCGCCCGGACCGGCCGCGCTCCGCCGGGGCAGGCGGCCGTCGGCATCCCCGCCGCAGCTCCGGCCGGCCCGCCGGGCAACCGGTGCCTTCCGGCCGCCAGGTACACCACGATTTGCCCGGGAGGGGCGGTTTCCACCGTCGGTCTGGTTGGTTGGGGCTCCTGCGTGACGCCGGAGAAGTTTTCTCGGGTGAGATGTTTCACCTCGATCCCTTTTCTCTCCTGAGAACGGGAAGGCTTTTCCGCATCCTAGTCAGAAATAAAAACAAAACAAAACAGACGATAACGGAGAAAGTCCTGCCCGCCGCGAGGCCGCCCCGGGACCCCCCCGGCAAGCGGCCCGGTGTCGCGGGCCGGAGCGGCNCAGTTATAACCAAAAGCTGTACAGAGTTGGATTTTTTTGTTTGTTTGTATTTTTTTGTTAGAAAACAATTTTTTCTCCCCCATAAATATTGTTCAGTTCCCGGCACTTTGTATCAATAATTAAATTACGAACGATAAATATGGCATCATGGGTATGTATTTACAAAAAAAGTTATTACAAAAAGGCAACTGTTATACTAAACGTCACAATCTGGGCAGAATAAACACCACATCCTCATCCTGAAAAATACTGACCGACCCCATCAGACGAGAATACATTCACAAGTGTAATGCTTGGAGAGAGAGAAGGAGAAAGAGGAGAGCAGAGAAAGAAGCAGCAGCAGGAGAGCTAGAAAGGAAAGTTCAAGACATAACAGGACTTTGGCACGGTTTAAGACTGTAAGTTTAAACAATCACCACTAAGGCGAAGGAGAATTTTCATCCTCATGTCAACATCCCACCGAAAGAAAGAAAAACAAAACAAATAAGTAATAATAAAATAGTGGGGAATTGGAGGAAGAGAGACTCAGGCAAGGAGGGGAGGAAAAAAATCAAAGAAACGACTGCGACTGAAAAAAATGACAACAAAAAAAAGAAATCTAATCCTGAGAAAAGGACATGGCTAGTCCAGCGTCTGGGCTTGCAAAAAAATAGTAATAATTATAATATAATAATAAAAGACCCCCCCTCCGGATCCTGGCAGTTAACTAGGTGTAGCCCTATGTGGTCGTCGGTGTGGAAACTCCATTTCCGTGGGAGCGAGCTGCAGTTGGCTTGGTTTGTCCTTTATTTTTTTTTCCTCGTTCCCAATGCATTTGGTCCAGTCTGTGGCTGGGCAGCAGCTGCCTTCACACATACCACTCATTAAAATTGGGGGGCAGTCCAGGGTTGTGGCCGGGGTTACTCTGAAGGGCGGCCGGCGGCGTTTTAGTGGAGTCCTTACTGCCGGTGGAGCCCACCGCAGGGGGGGTGGAGGACTCGTACCCCGAACTGGCTGCAGGGGAAGAGTCCGACCCCTGGGATTCGTGCACCTAAAACCAAGAGGCAGAGATGGGAGCGAGCTCGGGGCCTCTGCCACCCTGCTGCGCCGGGCTGGGCTGCTCCTCCGTGCAGGAGGGTCACTGCGGAGCGGCGGCCCCGCCCCGCCCCGCCGACCGGCCGGTCGACGCCNCCGGCCACCGAGCACCGGCGACAAACGCCGGCCTTGGCCCCGGCCACTCCGCTGCAGCCACAGGCCGGGGGAGCTGCAGCCAAAGGCCAGGCTGCACTTGCACGGCCTTCCAGCGCTGAGCCGCGCTCTGCAAACCGGGCAGCGCTTGCACCAGTGGGAGCACAAAAAGAAACTACGCCATTTCCCCGGGCTGTGCTCCAGCCACAGCCGAGACACCGGGGACCGCTCGGGCCGTGCTGGGAACACGGAGCTCAGCTCTGCCCTGCTCTGGGGGAATGAGCCCTGAGCACACCAGCGACTGAGCATCACGGCTCAGGGAGGGAAGGGCTGGAGCACTGGGGTGATTTACCTTCATGTGTTTCCTAAGTGAGCTGGGGTGGGTGTAGGATTTGTCGCACACCTTGCAGATGTAGGGCTTGTCCGAGGTGTGGACGTGCATGTGTTTCTTCCTGTCACTGCTGTTGGCGAAGCGCCTGTCGCAGCCCTCAAACTCGCACTTGAAAGGCTTCTCACCTGTGAAATTTAGAGAGGGTGAAGGAGGACCGTTCCCCTCCCCACCCGCCTCCTCCCAGGACAACATTGCCCCGCTCGCCCCACCTTAGGGATGCACAAGCACCACAGCAAATGAAGAAGGGGGAAAATGGACAGCAAGGTTTGTTATGTGTCAGATAAATTTGGATCAGCCTTTATTGCTTTTAACTCACCTCCCGCCAGGCCCACGCTGGGCTCCAGCAGGGAAGGCGGCTGGGTGAGCTTGGGGAGGGAGAAGACCAAAGATAAATTCAGCGGCTCGGACAGCTTTACAAGACCGACTCGAGGATACAAGCCAAAGTACGTTTCCCTCCAGCCTTCCCCCTCTCTTCCCTCCACCCATGCAGGAGGGCTGAAGGAAAGTCGGGGCTGCAAATAAAAATACTTTGACAAAAGTATCGCCGATTTAATTAGGAGAGACGCCAATCAGGCCTAAAAATAAAAATAAAAAAGGAGCGGAAGTCACCGAAAATGAGATTCCATTAGCATTTCTATGGTTCCCTCCTCACAGGCGCTCAGCAGGCCGAGAGCGCAGGCAGCGCCGCGCGCCCGCAGCCGCCGGCCCGTCCCCGCAGCCCCGCGGAGCCCCCCGCAGCCCCGCGTCCCGGGTGGGGAACACACGGACACGGGCCTTACCTGTGTGCGTCCGCTTGTGAATCTTGAGGTTCTCGGAGCGGGCAAAGATCTTGCCGCAGCCCGGGAAGGGGCAGGGGAAGGGCTTCTCCCCCGTGTGCACCCGAATGTGGTTCACCAGTTTGTATTTCGCCTTGAAGGACTTGCCTTCCCGCGGACACTCGTCCCAGTAGCAGATGTGGTTGTTCTGCTCCGGCCCCCCGACGTGCTCCATGGTGACATGGGTCACCAGCTCGTGCATGGTGCTGAAAGTCCTGTCGCAGCTCTTCTTGGGCCGGCTGAGCTGGTTCTCGTCGAGCCACTTGCAGGACAATTCTTGCTTGATGGGCTGGCGCATGTACCGAAAGAAAGCGCCGGGGCCGTGGTGGTGATGGTGGTGGTGGTGGGCCGCCACGTTCATGCCCATATTCATATTCATGTGGTTGTAGTTGTGGAACTGGGCGCCGCCGTAAGGGTCCGTGCGGGGGCTGGAGACGGCCCGGTAGGGATCCGGCCGCCCGAAGAGGTCCCCGCGCAGCCCCAGGTGCATCTGCCCGTTGTCCACATGCCCGTTGGGGGACGTGTGGCTCGGGCTCTGCTCGTGCAGCCCCGGGAAGAGCAGGTAGCCCGGGGTGTCCGGGATGCCGCCGGGGCCGTGCAAGCCGCCGGGGGAGCCGCCGAAGAGCCCGTGCTGCGCTGTGCCGGAGGCGGCGTCCGCGATGCCGGAGCCGCGGTTGCGGAACAGAAAGTCGCGGGTGGAGTTGAAGGCGGCGGCCCCGCCGTAGGAGGGCACCTGGCCGGCGTGGTGGTGGTGATGGTGGTGGTGGCCCAGGGCGCTGGCGTAGCCCGGCGCCTGCGGCGTGAATGCCGAGCTCTGCCCGGCGGCGAGGTCGTGCGGGGCCGCGTTCAGCTTGAAGGCGGCGGCGTGCGACGAGTCCCCGAAGGGGCCCAGCCCCATGCCGCCGCCACCGGCGTCGCGACCCGGCATCTCGTGGTGGCGGGGCGCCGCGAAGCCGCCCACCCCCAGCGCCGGGAACTGCGGCCCTCCGTCCAGCAGCATCGTCATGGGCGCGGGGCCGTCGGCGCGGCAGCAGCCTGCCCGCCCCCCCTCCTCC